>BGZK01002163.1:0-75365 GCA_005406025.1 Eumeta japonica | reverse complement strand
TGGTACAGATCGGCAGACAAATATATAGAACGAAATATATATATGTGTCACGATAGAATATATATCTCGTTTTTAATTTCATTTTACCCTCCCGAAATTTTGATTTTTTTTCGTTCTATATATTTGTCTGCCGGTCTGTACCAGCCAGTTTGCTTCGAAATTGTCGGACCCATTAAATTGAAAACTTGTTTAAGTATGAATTTGAACTTATGCGGAAATATGAGGAAGTAAATAAGTGAATTTAGAATATGGAATTCACGTTTGGGAGGAAGATAGAAAATTATTTTTTTTACAAGCTGTATCTTGTAACATATCAAAGGACTCGTTCTGAGGGCATCATTTATATGTGTATTTTATTTTATAATAAATAGTTTTAGTTATTTAAGAAAATATATGAAATTTGATCATTTTCTCCTTTATTTCTGAAACTACTGGGCCTAAAATATTGAAAAAAAAAATCAAATGTATTTCTTTACTTATAAAAGTTGTAAAAAGTCTATGGTCCCAAAATGACATTACAAATCTCTCACTGCTGTGCATACAAACTTACATTTTTTTTTACATTTTAGCTACGACAAGCTAATTAGAGTCAAATTTAAAAATACATTATAAATAAGACACTTATAGAATAGAAGCCTTTTCGCATTGAGTTCATCTCGCACTTGTCCAGTTTTATTTGCTCTAGAATTACGACGTACACTGTGTCCGCGTCCTTACCCCAGGTCCGCACATGTGCCAACGGCTCTGACATTTTCGTAGTGCGCCTCGCGCCGCGTTCGCCGCGTGTCGTTTTCCTTTCGCGAATTTTTCAATTCATACAAACGAATTAAAAAAAAAATAACAGGTGCCCATATTTTGTCCCCGGTGCGTTCGGTGTTTTTCGAAAATTTTCCGAGGCCCCTCCCCGCTCCCCCCGGCCCCTGAAAAGAAAATCTCTATGGTAACGATGACGTCAAGTGCGTTCGTCCCTGGTGCATTTTCGTTCGATAGTTCGGAATGATACACGGAATATTTTTGTTAAAAAAAAATTGTTCGTGATACGAGCTGTGATTTTTATTGCTTCTTTGATTTGAAGGTGAGACTCTTTATTTCATTTTCGTAGTTATTAAAAAGAAATCGTGTTAAGTTTTGAACAACGGAGGGATCTTTTAGAAAGTGTCGCCTGTGGAAAATGAAACGCTTGAAATTATTTTTATTTTATTTATCGTAAAGAAATTTTATATAATTTTACACCTAAATTTAGATGACGTGCTTGCTACTTACTTGAAAATTTGTGTTCTAAGCTACTTGCTGAAAAACGATAAGATGTATTCTCTGAATAGCAAAGTATTAACATTATCAATGTATTAGGTATAAAAATTTAGAAGTTTTCTAAATTTACCCAGCTCTATCAAGGCAATAATACCAAAAAATACGGAAGATAATTAAATATGTATATATATCAAACAATAATTATTCGCAGTCGTGGAAAACCCCTTGGGAACAAAGTTTTTT
Source organism: Eumeta japonica (assembly GCA_005406025.1). NCBI lineage: Eukaryota > Metazoa > Arthropoda > Insecta > Lepidoptera > Psychidae > Eumeta > Eumeta japonica. The sequence goes on along the minus strand of BGZK01002163.1, from coordinate 73,871 downwards.
CAATATAAATTTTCATTTTAACAAAGACTTCTTTCAAAATTCAAGAGTACTAATTAGAATAAAATCCATACGTAGACACTTGCCTGCAACATGTTGCAGCGAAGCGTTCCCTTAAGGATTTGGATACGGATCATATATGAATTGTTATAAATATAACAAAATAGGTCATAGGAAATAAAATCAAAGAGTTTCATATAATATTTTAATAAGGTAAAATATTCATTTATTAAAAATTAGATATCAAATAATGAATTATAAACTATATTAAAAAATAATAACTAATAAATTTGAAAATAGAGTGAGAAAGTCTAAAACGCTTTTTAATAAGGTTCCAAACCAAAATGGAAAAACGGAACCATTATAGTTTTGTTATGTCCGTCCGTCGGTCCGTATATGACAAGAATTTTACTAAAAAAATCCAAGATGTGTACTGATGAATTTTATAATATAGGTGTTATGTATAAGCTGCTATTCAATTTAGCACTTAAATAACAAAAAGAAATATTTCTTGGGCGAACACTTCATACAAATTTTTTTTCAGCGACCATCAACGTGTGGCACATGTTTCTACAGTTCTTTTAAAAACACTAAGGTTTCTAAGGAATGTTTTTGATAAAGTTAATATTTACGGCAATAATCGCTCCGAAAGTAGCAAAAATTGTGCCCTTCCCTTTATATTACAAAATTACAAAGGTAACGCTTAATAAATATTTCAACAAAGATTATTTTTAATATGATCGGATATGCCGTTTTTGAGTTTATTGTCGTATAATTACGTTTTTGAACAAAAGGTCGTAAGTGCCATGAAGATACGCTCTTTTACTGATGTTTTTTAGTTTACACCAGTTTAAAAGAAATAGTCGACATATCCACTTGTTTCTCTAGTTATAGGTGATTAAAGTGCTTATACTTATTCTGTGCGGAAAATACGGGAATAGTGTAACAGTTCTCTGTAGTAACGGTCTCGGAACCCTACATTGAACATGGTCCGACACGCCCTTAACCGGTTTTTCATTACGATTTTTGCCAGTCAACTCTTACTGAAACCGGCGTTAAGGAACTTGTTCCCAATAATTCATAAAACTAAGTCACCCCTTTACTGCGCTTTAAATAAAATCTCTTACTCAAATATTTATTTTTAGAGTTTAAAATTAAAATATTACGATCATTTTAATGCCTAAGTTTGTATTATCCTTGATCATCTGCTGTCATTTACAAACTATGTACGATATATATTCTTTTCTTTTGACGAAATATGTTAAAAAAATACCTTAAAATTTTTTTATTGACGTACGTACTTAAACATACGTTAATATTGCCGTTCTGTTTAAACGTAACCACCATAGACTTTTAAACTGACATTTAACAATTACTTTTAGAATAAAATTTGCGTCTTCTTTTTAACCGTTGTTCAGGCGAAAACCCGTTAAAAGGAAGATACGAAACATAAATAGTATTTTAAAAATGACTTTTTGTTAAATGTGAATTTAAAAGGAGATAGTGGAAAAGGCTCTTAATGTGGATGTCATCATTCAAAAAAAAAACTGCGACTATCTGAAGCGACAATTGCAGGTTTTTCCTTTGTCTAAAGATTCAAATTCTGCAATAATAAAGTAATATGACATCTTTGAGAAAAAGTGTTTAAAATTCATAATATCAAAAGTTATCGCAAAGGAGATAATCTGTCTCTCGAGATGACCTCCGTGAACTCTGATATGACGTTCATGAAAAATATGTTTATAATTAATCACTAAGAAGTGACAACGAGGACAACCATATTTAAATTGCACGTAAAATTTAATATTTTTAGTATGATACCTGAAGCTTTCGAAAAGAATTTAATAAAACGTATAAATTTATAGTATAATACAAAATCAGGTTTTCTCGGTTTCTGGATTCTGGGGATAATTCAATATATCTGGTGATACACAAAAGTTACCCTTACACAAACTGAAAATCTTTATTAAGCAAACACTTCGTTAAGAAAGGCATTATATAGTCTCTTAACATAAATATATATGAAGAGGCTATATAATATAGATAAAGTGCAAGGACATAAACTTCCTATAGGTTTTTTTTTATAGTTTTACACATGAATGTGATAATCGAGTTTCTTTTTCTTCGTTCTTTTTAAGGTATGTACCTATAACTACCCTACGTACGAGTGGTCATCTTAAAAAGGTGACAAAATTTGTAAATACTGTGATATTTTTTTAAATATTTTAATGCGTGTTGCAACTGTTATTTTATAATCTACTAAATTAATATATAATAAATATGAATTTGTAAATTTATTTTTTAGTCACATAAACCGCAACCATAAAATAAAATCTTATTTCAATGTTCGTTACGAATTACACTCATGTAAAGAGGGTACTCTTGAAATGGAAGGCAGAAATCGAGGAGAGAGGGTTGAGAAGGTAGCCTATTAAACGACCACGATGTTACGCGTGCCTCGATGTTCTCCACCGGTCGCTGTACAGAAGCACTCGTACATGGTCGCATAATAGCATGCAAACCCTCTTCTACCCTTTCGTATTAGCTAAATAGCCATTCCCTAATAAAATTCGAATGCTTCATATGCATCGAGATACATGTTATAGGGGTGGAATTTAAAACATTTAATACGGCCCCATTCCTAGTTCGCCTAATTGGTATAACTGGCGCTAGTCAGAGGCCTCGCTTCGTTTGATCGGATGTACGTTTATGTTATAATCGAGTTTAGGTTTGGATTCAGATTATTTACTGTGTTACTTTTCGTATTGAATACTCAAAAATACTAAACTATATCATTCAGAAAAATTAATTTACTATTTTATGTATTTATAATTTATTTTTGTAAGACCATTCAGTGCATATAAATTCAGTGCAATATGTCAGACGGCACTGAAAGAAACACGGAGCCTAATATTTATTATACTTCTATGAAATATATACTTTACAACATATCATCGGTGCTTGTATTCGCTATTGTGTTCAAAATGCATGACAATTTTGTTTTTCTCTAAGTATAGAATTTTATAAAATTTCTATGTTATGTACACCTTCAATTTTATTATTGTGATAAGACTACTGATTACAATTTTACCCCACTTTAAGGTGCAATGATGAAAATGTATGTTGATTACATTGTTTATAACAAGACACAGTTCAGATGCTAGATGGAAACTAAAATATTCATTGAAATTACATTTTCGGAAGTCATTTTTAAAATATTTAACAGAAACGTTAAATTTGAGCCGTACCCGCGACACCACCCACGTGGACTGAATTTCTACATTTTTATATTGACCGATGACGTTGTACCGACCACCACTGTGATCCCTGTCCTTCTCTCGATTCTCATCTCGTTCTCGGTCTCGAGTCCGATCCCTACCTGCTTTCTATTTTTATCCCTTCCTGATTTTCATCCCAATTCCGATTTCATCTTTGATTCGTTTCCAAACATATATTCAGTTTTTATATAATAATTCCGTTTCATGGATTAAAAGTATCCTGTATGTTGCTCAATAAGCTCCTTTATCTTCCTGTGAAAGTTCTATCTGAATCGGTTCACTTGTTCTGAAGATTACCCTGGATAAACAAACAGACAAATAAACTTTTTAAAAGTTTGATAGGGTGGTGCTAACATATAAATAGTTTCGTTGGTTTAAAAATGCATATATTTAGAAATCACAGATAGTCTTTATTAATTTTATTTATATGTATAGATGTCTTGTTCGAATTTGTATTGGTTGTATCTAAACGAATTATAATCTATTTTTTTCTATAAGCTGACGGAATCAAGAACTCATCTAGCCTTCAAATAATGGGGGGCACTCATACGATATGTAGACAGAACTGCCAATAAGGATCTTCCACTAAACGAAATACGTTTGTCTTCTAAGAAAAAAAAGGCTAAAACAACCCGACTACGGAATAAGCAACTAAAAACATTTAGGCAAGCTAGATGTTCTATTGCGAGATAATGATTAGTGTACTTTGAAGATGTGGGTGGTATTAATTTGTAAAGAATTACATTTTTGTTACGATATTATTCATCGATTTACATTCCGCAATCGAGCACTCTTCCATTTGATCCTTAATTCGGCACGTTCCTAAGTACTTTTTATATAGGCTTTCATGACCTCTAATGGACATCATACTGAATTTAGCGCCACGTCACCTAACTTATAACCAGCGGAAGACCAAGACGCTTCTTGAGATATCTCACTTGCTAAATTATGATAAGTAGCATAAGAGCAACACGAGAACAGATGAACATGCATACGTAGCCTGTTAATATCATAACCCTTCGTAGTCGGATAAAAGGAAAATGGCACAGAGCTTGTGATCTAAGGACATTATATCACCGCCCGTGTAATACAATTTAATACCAGACTGAAAATGTTAACGGTTTTGTCGTCGATATTTTCCCGTCGACCTTCACATAGCCTTGGATCACAGTTAGTTGTATTTCATACAGTTGGTTGTATTTCAAAGCTAGCAATTAGAGATATGAAAACACGATAGTTCCGGCGGTTAATAAAGTTTTAATTGATAGACGTACGTGAAATTAATCAACCGATAACTTCGATGATTTATCGTTGTTTACCCCGCGTAATGGAATAATAATTACACGTTATTGTTAATTGGAAATGTTGTATAACGATTATTTGCTATTCGACAGAAACTTTTTAAATAGAATGAATAAATCATTTCTTTCGGTAGAGATTGTTGACATAATCTCGTACGGAAACAGACGCCAATGAACACGTACTTTTTAAGCATTTTGCGAATTAAATATTTTTCTCTACGTCTATTATAGTATTACTAGGTGACTCGTGTGAATACTTCGCATCGACAGTGGTCAGTTATTAACATAATAAAGTAGAAATAAATAAATATAATTATTTATAATTTTAAATAATTTATTCTAAAAAATAGTAACAAAATTAGTCTTGTATTAATATTATGTACAGTATTATACAGGCATTTTTTTTTATATATTCATAGATTTTTCTAATATCTAGATATTTCATACCGACAAAAACACTAAGCAAATAATATATAAAAATGCCAATAGATGGCTTTAAATACTCTTTTTAAAATTTTAATTTTAAAATACATATATTTAAATTGCAGTTGTTTAACCTAAATAAACTAAAATTTATACAAACTTATTTTTCGTCCTTACAGGGAAAAATAATATTCAAAATGGCGTATCTGACATTAAATTTGATAATGCATCAAGGGAGATATTACATACCTCGTCGCCTACAACTTTACATACAGTGTAATATCTACCGCGCAGTACCACCTTAAAATCACCTTTTATGGGATTGAAATGTTTAGCATTCTACATATATAAAATTCTATTTCCGTACTTTTCAATTCTAATTAGTGTGCGCCCGAGATGTCACGGTTTAATAAATCCCCACGCAGCCAACGCTAACAAAGGGCTGAAATGCTTTCATTCTATGAAAATTTTCGGGGGCGCCTCTTGAACTCGCCTAAGGGCCTGGAACAAAAGAATGAGTTTAGATTGTCATGATATGGCATACTCTATGAGCATCGAGTCAATAGGGACTCGTGGAGGGGCGCATCGTTTATTGAAGGCGAGTGTACGAATGCGACTTCCATCAAAGGAAACTTATTCTTTTTGATTATTGGTTTAGGAAAAACTGATCTCAGGACGTAGTAACAATTTTTTTGTTGCCGACTTATGTAATTTATGCACTAGTTCAGTGTACATTTTACAATGACTTGTAATAATCAATTAGACTCCACACGCCATACTGTTTTGTAGACAATCTCTATAGGACTGTCCTCACGCAACGTCATGAATGAAAGGGACAGTCCTATAGACAGACTTTTGTCTAGGGCGTCATGTTAGGACCCCTGTGTAGTACAACTTAGTTTACACCAAGAATCCTAGATGTCGCAGTTGCTGCTAAGCGAAGACGCATTGTACTAATAATAAAACTTCACATTATTACTACTAGTTTTTTCTGTTCTTCGAATATGACCTATATTTTACTAGTAAATGAGAAAAGTTTAATTTATCTCTGTAATAAAAATATGTTTTACGTGGGTGTCAATTAAATACGATTACAAAACTAAAAGCATTAAGGGCCTCTATCACGACCCCTTTTTTAGAAAGTTACTTTTAAAATTTATTTTGACTTTAGAAGTAACCTGTAAAAATTGACTTTTTGTTAAAAGTGATTTTAAAAGGAAGTCGGCGAAGAGACGCTTAATCTCTTTGATTTTTTTAAAGCAATTTTCATTGTTTTTCGTGCGAATAATTTACGAATACGTTTGGATAAAAAACTCGGCCAAGGTGGAAGACGGACTTTTGCATCTAGGGTTCCTTACCAAAGAATTAAATGAAGTGAAATTAGCGAGTTTAGAGTAAACCTGAATCGCATTATTATAGACTTGAAAATATAATCTTAAATGGTATCAGTACAAGTGCATGTTTGACTTCTAGATATCTAGTGTACTAAAATCCACATGCGGTCTCATACGAGCCTATGATTAGATTGTTACTATTGACGATTAATAATTGTGATTATTTAAAATATTTGTAAACAGATTTTGTTGAAAATAATTGTCTTTGGCTTTAATTCTTAAGCTCTGTCTCTGTGATTTTTTTTCAGTTTTCTCGAACCCAATATAAAAGAATTAGAGGAGGGGCACAAAATTAAAAACTACGAAAACTGATTAAGCCCAAAATGGACATCTCCAAGAAAATCTTACTTATGAACCTCGTATTTTTAAATACCCAATCCAACGACACTCCATATAACTGAGTATGGGGAAAAATATTTCATATTTTAATTTTATATGTGCAAAATTAAAATAAAATGGAAACAATTTTTTCATAATGTTTTTATATAATTTTTTGGAGGTTCACAATGATACGTATGCCTGTATAATTTCACCAGAACTGATAAAGAAATGACAGAATCATGACAAAGTACAGACGAACGCACAGACGAATAAGACGAAACCCTAAGGGCACATCCTTTCCTTTGGGTGAGGAACCCTAAACAGTAGGTTCCATCATTTCATTTTACATTTTGAGATACTCTTCTTAACGCCTATACTTCCAGTCGGGACATGTGTTCGCTGCAGACGTCGTACTGTTCGTATTATTCACGTCACGTGCCTATAGGAAGACTGAAATAAGTCCGGGCGAAGCTAGCGCGGTCTCTGCTCATACTAAAGGGATCAGTTTACTTTCGTCGAAGTGAATAATCTATGTTGCGTCACTTCTTATGTTTCCCACTCAGAATTGCCGAAAAGCAACCGATTTGATATTAATAAGCTTTGATGTCGTAATTGAAAATTGATTCCTTTGAATCATCGTTTGATTTACCGTAATTCAATGATTATTAATATCTTCTTGATAAGTATGACCAATATATATATATATATATAACTGTAACTTTACTGGTTGCTTATGATGTAATAGAGATGGTGACGGCACAATGGTAAAGGCTTTGCCTTTGAAATATGAGGTATTGCATTCGACCCTGACTAAGGGCAAATTGATCAACGAGTTATTAACCTAAGTGGTAACAATCATTTGAAGGCGCCCAACCCTTACTGGACTAGCGTGAAGGGCTGAAACCCCAATCCATTCGATCTAGAATGAAAAAAGTTAGTGGGCAGTTATGCGTGGACAGTGGCGTGCTCAAAATATGATCCGATGTAAAAAAAAAAATTTTATAAAGGCGTCCATGTCCAAGCGTCCAAGTGTGTGTCCGTGGGCGGCGATGATCATTTGCTTTTTGGTGGCTCGCATGTTCGTTTGACACTCAACCCTCGATGTGAAAAAAAAATTAAAAACAATCCTTCTTGTTTCTTGTTTCTGTTACCCATTGGACGTCGAAAATGAAATAAAATGATCACTAATAGTTATTGGTGCACGATCACCATTTCTGATTTCGCAGTAGGTGTCGCTGTGAGGTGTAAACACGTATATCGGTAAGCGTATACACGAGAAAAAGTTTAACTTCTTTTAGTCAAATCGTTAAATGCACGTAACATTGTTGTATTTTTTAATTAACATATTTTATTTTTATGAAAGTTATTTTATTAAAATTATTGAACTTGTAGATAAAACTTACCATAAATTAAAATTCTCAACGAAAGATGATTTTGTATGAAACGGTTCAAATAGTTGATTACTTTATTATTAAATACTTGAAATTATAAAAACATACATAATAATTCACCTACAAGTAGTTTTACTATTCCGATAGTCTCTTTTTTTTAATTGTGTATTCATTCTTAATATTGATATCATACGTTTTTCATACATACAGTTCAAACATAACGATATTTGTGGAATTAATAAAATGGCTTATCTAAGTAAGTGGTCTGTGAACCATCCGCAGTGACTGGATCACGGCGCACGGCTGACCACAAGTGGATTGGACAGTTTGCTACGGCAACATACCTGGAGGTTTGTGTATAACGGTGGATGTCGAACAACTTATAATATTTTCACTAGCTTTTGCCTGCAGCTTTACCCGCGTAGACATAAAATGATGAAAATTTTTTTTTGAAATTATACTTCTTTTGGCGCGTTATGAAAAAATGATGAGAGTGAATTTTTATCGGGGTGACACGAAAATTACTGGATGAATTACTGTAATTTTCGAAAAACACTGTATGCTCGCAAGCGGTTTAGTGAGCAATTAAACCGCTAATAACTGATGTTATTCTGATGTTATGTTAAACGTTCGAGCTGGAGGAGTTGCCATTTATCGAAATATAAATGAAATTGGATGATACTACGATTATCATCGCTCCAAATATTGATACGACAGCAAGACAGACGGAATTAGCAAGTTCAATGATAACATCAGTAGGTGAGTTTTATGTAGGTGAATGCAAAACGGAAAATAACAACAAAATAACGTTAGCATATTCTAATTTTTCAATTAATAATTGTTATAATTTCAAATAAAAAGATAAAATTGATAATGCATTTTGAATAAGAAAATAAATGTTTAATTAATATTTTTCTATTTAAATTAAACTTTATCAACCGTATTGACTATCCCTCTCCATTCCTTTTGTTATCTTATTTTAATTATTTGCATGCATAAAAAACATTTTTTTTTTAATTACGCCATAGGAATATATCTAACATCTCACGCGCGTTCATAAGTATATTATGCGCGTACAAAGCATGCTGTGCGCAAGCTGTAATACAACCTCTAAGATCTATAAAATTATGTACAATAGAAGTTAGTGAATGACAGTGCATTGGGGCTATTTTCAATTATGTTTATTAAGAATAAAACGGTAATAATTTATTTATGAATATCGTAACATTTACACAGACTTATTTCTGTTTTCTAAACTTTCAAAGTTACGCATGTGAATTTCCATCGCGGATAAAGTTAGTATAAATCCGGCGGAGTCGATAAAACCTGAAAGCTTTTTTTAACTTGTATTTCGAGGCCATAAATATCCGTTTATGGAATTCTATAATAAGAAAGAAACATTGTTCGGGGGAAAACGGGAAAGCTTTTTCCTTTTTTTTACTCATATTTTTAGATCCTCATATCCTTTTATGGAGTTCTATATAAAGAGCCAAACATTGTTAGGGGATGAACTCGAAGATCAAAAGGCTTTAGCCGAATTCGCGAGGAATCAGGCTGTTGTCGACGATAGCTTTTCGAAGGAATAATGATAAAAGTCCCAATCACGTTTTGTCACGAATTTAATGCGTTTGTAACGGTTGATATATAAACATATATAATAAAACTGTAATTGGCTTATGTCTGTACTTGGAAAATATTTATGAAAAACGAATACAGGAGGTTGTTATAAGTACAATAGAAATCAAAACAACCATTATCAGAATTTTTCTGTGTCTGTCTGCATGTTTGTTTGCACATCATCGGAAATTTGCTATGCCAAATTGAATGAGGTTTTATTGATGGATGTCTAATGTACAAAATAGCATGTTCTTTCTCTTCTTATTTATCCTCTTAAATTGAGAAATGTGACTGAATATAGGAAGTTCTTTTGAAATTTCATATCTGTATAATTTTAAATCACGCCGTACTCTCTTATCATACGCTTTTAAAGATTGACACGAGAGCATGACCAAAATCGACATCATGATGCATGTAGCGTCATGGGGCGATATAGTAGATGTAGGAATTCATTTTATGTCTACACCGGCCGGGCTACGTGCAAGAACTAGTCTATGAATATAAACTGAAGTGCTTTCGCAATCATAACGTGCATTTTAATTGAGATTTATGACATAAGCAAAATTTATTCCACAATTGGCATTTTGAAGTGAAACTTCTTATGGCACGGGGTGAGCCTAAAACGACACGAAAATGCGTCACGCTAAATAATATCAGGGGGGGGGAAGATGTAAGGAATAATCGGTGAATAATCGGTGGAGAGTAAGGCCAGAGCGTTACTCAGTTTCGTGTCGCTGGCAGCTGCGTCATATATCCCCACTACGAACCGTTGAGTTTGGAAAGTAAGGCTAGCGCGTGACTCACTTTCAAGTCCGGTAGCTGCATTATATCTCCCCACTTCTAACTGTTAAATGTGGGGAGCAAGGCCAGTGCGTTACTCGCTTTTGTGTCGCTGGCAGCTGCACGTACAATATAATAATATTATACCCTCTCCACTATCCCTGTATTCTGTGAGAAAGCCAAGCGAGTGACGCCGTTTTGTGTCGCAGCAGTTGCGCTTAGGCTTGTGTTTAAGGAGAGTGCTATTTGAATAGTGGTTGAAAAAAAATTGTGTGATCAAGTGGTAGTGAAATTAAGTGGATTGTGTAAATGATTTTTGAGTAAATTGAAAAATTGAACCAGCAATTTAAATTAAAATTAAATGTATTCGTTATTAATCATTATTATTAAATGTATTTGTAACTACAGATTCTTCTTTTTATTTAAAATTACCCTTTCTCGACCTTATTACTAGCCACAGAAGTTTCACTTCTAACGTGTGTGGCGACCACACACTCTTTTCAATCATAAAAAAATGCACTCAGCACAAACATTTGAAATTGCGTAATTGATATTAATCTAAAATTTTGTAAGGAACCATTTTAATAAGCGAATCGCATTTATGAATTCGTGGCAAGCGTACGCAGGGTTCCGTTCCCGCTCGCTGACGTCGCGGCCCGAGGTACCCAAACAGCTGAGACGACAAACCGGCACGTGAGCCCTGCCGGCGTCGTGCGGTAATACAGTTACAGGGCTTCCCGGCCAAAGGTAATCTCGTTAGGTGCGCACAACGTACTCATCAAAGCCGCGCTCATGCTCACGGGGATTCGGCGGCTAATCCCGCGCATCCGCGAAGGCGGTTCGGCCATTTTGTTTCTTACGTAGTTTTTTTTAGTTTGAAAATAAAAAAAAAAAGCGATGCCGAAAAAATGCCGGGCTTTCAGTAATCGCTGCGTGTTCTTTGTGAACTTTGTGAGCTGTGCGCCGGCCGCGTAGTTTTATTGTATGAAATTTAGTACTAAACTTCGCAACTGCGAAGCGAGACATTGATTTTTTATAATTATATTAAAACACGGATCTATTTAAGGAAGATCCGCACAAACTCAATTAATATTAGGTGCTGTTGGTGGCGAAAGCGGTGTAGGGACGAACGCTCAAAAGCAACTGAATTATATATACATATATATATTGACTTACTACCGCGATATTATTATGACGCTATATTCATTTCATTTTAATATACGATAACATTATCATTAGCATTAGCATCGTGAAATGGTCTCAACCGCTTGCCAGATACGTACAATAATTTAAAATTTAATAATGATCGTTTCTGATACCGATCTTACTCTCGATTTTGGTGTTACTCTTTACTCAGTGCTCAAATATTTTTAGTTTTTATAAATATTTTTTTAGAAAAAATATCTTACGTCACAACCCAGAAGGTAATCTATCTGTGTACAAAATTTTATTACAATTTGGTTAACCATTTCAGAGATTGGCACACATAAATATATATAACATCGATACCTTTAATTCTTGCGACCGATTTCCATTTCGCTTTAGATCAATGCAATTATTGTATTGGTCCTCTAAATATATCATATAATCAGTGAACTATATCACTTACTATCGTTTGTTATGCTATCAGTATTTGGTGTATGCGACTGATCTTTAATTTACGTGAGACTAAAGTAATTATTGCATTGGTTTTCAATATTATGTTAACATTATTTGGTGTAGCAATCGTATGAGTCTTCTTTCACACTATTCTTCTTTTTCCTTTCACCGCGCATGCTAGATGTTTTAAAGAAATCGTTTGAATATATTTAGGAAAGAACGATTGATATCTACCTACTTATTTTTTTTTTAATGGCTTAATGACTATGCCATCCTACAGTATTGGGATCTATAGACGTCCCATCAACGAGAATAGACATCGACGTGCGAGGTTGTGTGCGTCACATTTCACCATAAGAACTTGGTGTGGATCCGTGAAGAGACATTGTTGCGGACAAGTGACCAATTTTAGTATCAGACGCTCTCAAAACCCGTTATGCTCCTTAACCGAACTCAATGGCTGACATGATACCAGCCGATACCAACGGCTGGGCGTGCTTTCAGCAGTACGTAGGTGAATAATAATAATAATTCTTTATTTTCCTCCACAATAGTTTAGAATGCAAGATTACAAAAAATGTACAACATTAGGAATTACTGTGGGGGACTGGAACCCAAACTAAGTTCAATTTGTGTTATAGGTTTCCAGGCACCCACCCACCCTTGAGCATCACGGTCACATGTTTATTATGAATGTATAGAATAGAATAATGGTGAGTAATGCCATTATGGTCAATCAGAGTGATTATTCAGTCAACTACGTGGACTAGTTGACAATGCGGGACACTATAAAAGATGACTGTAAAAAAACATTATGAGGCAAGACTTTAGATTACCTATGGATAAAATAATTTATTTCTATATTGAATTTTTAATTTTTTTTACACTTTTTGCATTGTGAAGGTGTTTACATTTAATTTTTGCATCTTCCTGGGCAATATTAACAATATATTTCGGAATTAATCTTACATTGAAGAAATCCATTTACACTTTCGAGGCTGTCCGTAACGTTGGCTACCGCATTCTGATGCTGACTAATAATTTTAAATCATCAAACTAAATTCGTATTTATCCAACGCAAAATGTGATCATACTTAAAATGTAATCGGTGTTGCTGTTGTCAAATTATTTTTTTCAGTTGATCACAACGGGATGACTGAAAACTGTAATTTATCTTCTCACTCGGGCAATACTAATGGACACCCCTTAATTTCGAAAGCTTCCAAATCGACCGGGATTAATTCGAGCGGCTTTGACTGAGCGAAACATAATGAGCTCCATCAATCAACGCATTAAGCACTACCTGCGCCTGGTCTCGAGCCGGGCTCGCCTTCTACGACGAACCCATTTCTCGCTACGAGGGCACGAAGGAAGACCTATTTCTAACTACGAGGGCATGCAAGAGAGTAAGGAATCTCGCGCAGCACCCGAGACTCGACGCAAATATATACCCGAATAGAAAATTTCAATTTGGCTATCCGTAATTCGCACACCAGCCTACGTTTATATGTTTGTACGAGAACCAGTGTGCTGTATTTTAAATGAAGGTCTGTTAACGCATTATGTTATATTTGATAACGATATATAAAAAATAAAGTACTTAAATGCCATCGATTGTATCACCAGTAGAAAAGTAGGTTTTGGATGGCGATCTAATTTGCAAGGCCAATTTAAAAAAGCACGTTTGTCATTTTATTTGGTATTCCTTTGAAATCTACGAGTCACAGTATTGAAGATTGACTTCGTTAATATCAGTAGTGTTTTGTGAATTTATTTTAATGATAAACCTCTAATTAACTTTCCTTAAACTATCGATTTTTATATATTTCGTAAACGCTGCTTTTCATCCGAGATTCATTTGATGTATCTAACAAATAAAAAATTTAAAGCCAAAATAATTATTTATCGATTTTCATTTTAATCCGATAAAAATGCATTCATTCTTAGATAATGACAAAATATTTATCAATTTTTCATTCTGAACAGTAATATGTTCGCAAAAAGTTAACTATTGTAGTTCATTCGATAGCAAGAGAAGAATTATGAAGTAGCGAAGATCAAGTTTTTTCAGTCGAATTGTTACAAACTCGTAACAGTTTCCCTACTTTGTTAGTTTACTTTTGGCGTCGAAATCCTACTAACTTTCTTACCGTATCTTGTTGCATCAAGTTTTAAGCGCTCCACATCTAAGTTCTCACATTCTTTTGTTAGATTGAATGACTAGAAGATTAAGCCGTCCATGCTGGCCAGTGTAGGTTTGAGGTCCAATAACGACGTTATCAGAGATGAGATTCACCCGTGACCGAAACCAAACCTGATACCAACCATAGCAAAGATTACGTTCTTGACCACTGAGCTACGACCACTACACTGTTCCAAAACTCATGCTACTTTCTGCTTTCCAAAGAATCGTTACTTTATTTTATTTTTTAATAACAATCTGTGAAAATATACAATCGAATCGAAAATAATAAGTGTAAATTCGTTGCGTCATATCGTCTTAATATAGCGCTGATTATAATGAAATAAATAAAAAAAACTAAACCAAACATTTTACTTACATAAATAATATTACTTGGTCACTTATCTGAATGGCATGGATAAATCGTAGATGAATTCTTAGTACTGTTTAATGATGTTCACAAGAAAGAAACAATGTAGTAAATGTTGAGGTAACAACAATTTAGATTAATCAAAATTTATAAATAATTCCCTAATTTGTAAAACAATTAACTTTCGCCCGCGGCCCCGTCCGCGTGGACATAAATCTTTATTTCGACCAATCACTCTGTTAACTTTGATCCATTTATTATCTCTGCTTTTGATTTCAGTTCTGGTTCTACTTTTGATTATTATTTCGTTCCCGATTAAAATTTCTTTTCTTTGCAAAATATAAATAGGTCATTGATTGATTGTTGCTAAATGCATCAAGCTGGTTGATTTGTTCAAGAAATATTATTGGTGTAAATTAAAAAAAAATATATATGTTTTTTTAAATACCCTCCCCGCAAATTCTAAAAATTAACCAGTTGTCATCCTCAAAAAAAAACAGCATTGATAGTCGCCAATCACATTAAAATCAACTGGTTTGTTCAAAAGATATGGTTAATGAATAATTCGAAAAAAAGCGTTATTTTTTTAAAAACAACATGTAAAAATTATTAATGGATTGTTATTTGGTACTCGATCTTTTCTCCTTAGAAAACTGCATCAAATATCATAAAACAGAGTTATCTCTCTCTCTCTCTATTTCTATCCCTATCTCTGTCTTTAGATGTGTGTGTGTTCGGCTTGCGCGCATGTGTACGTGTTAAAAAAATGGTAAAAAACTGTTTTGTTGGATTTTGAGAATTTATCGGTACAGTAGCTTAAGAAATTTAAACTGCTCTGGCGTTAAATTCCAACATCTAATTACTTCTGCTTAGAAAGCAATGTAGATAGTTGCGAACTGCATGAAACTTGGTTGATTTGTCCGAAATGTATTGTTAACGAAAAAATATCAAAAAAATATTTTTTTTGATATAACTTCTAAGGTTGTTAGTGGATTAATATTTGGTACCGGTCAATTTTATTTGCTTAAAAAATAGCGTTTTATTTACATAAATTTAGATGTTTGAGCTCAAAGAGTTAAAAATTTATTAAAACTATATTTTGTGTTTTAAAACCTTGAAAAGCTTTTAAACCTCTCTTGGAGATACTTATAAGCTCAAACTCAATAGTTTACTGCTAAGTGTATTTTTTGAAGACTGAACTAGAAAGTGGCAAAAATATTCAAGAATGGCTTACACAATCAACTGTTTTGTTGAATTTTGTGCTCAAAAATCTTAAAAATAATGATTTGATCTTTGACATAACTATTTTTTGAACTGGAGGAGCTCAAAGGTACACAGATAAATATCATAGCAGAAAGTTTTAGGGATGGCCTGCGGGGTCAACCTTTTTACCGATTTTTCTTTTTATGGCCACCTACTCTCACCCGCACTCGTCTTCCGTTTCCCGTCATTCACGCCAAGTGACGTGTGGGTCGTCTATTGTCACGTGTGTTAGCGTGCATTTCGCTTTAAGTTTTGTTAAGCATTTTATTTTTTTTATTATGTCATACACAATAAATTTATAATTGTTACATGGTGTCAGTTTTAAACCTCCTTGAAATTTAAGTGTGGTTTATTTATATATCTGTGTTCATTCGAACGAAACTGCGGCAAAAGCTGGTGTATACTAAAATCTATTCAAATAACGTATTTCTGTTCTTTAAAATCACTTAAATTAGGCTAATAATTGTTGTGTTATAAAAGAAAAACGTGACAGACCCACACTGAGAAAAAGAGATGTGGTACTTTGTAACAGGTATGGTCTACGGCCCTTCAGTTTTGATTCAGAAATTAAAATAATGATACATCTCTTATTGTTACATTTTTAAGTCAAGATGCAAAATAAAGACAGCGAAAATCTCACAAAGCGACTGGCCTCGAAGACTAAAACCTACTCTTGTCAAGAATAAGCTTTATCCAATCCAATAATCATTCGAACCTAGGGTTGCAACAAAACGTGCGTTACGTGAAGCTAACCTTTGCAATTTATGTACAAATTAAACTGGCTTCAATTGGGTGTCCCCAATAAGTAGGTACTTCAATTGTTTCAATGTCATCCTAATATTCGCAACATATTATGAATCATAATTGTTACAATGAGTTTTTTTTTCTTTTTTATTAGTCCAAAGAATGCCAACGGGACCATATTACTAAGCCTGCATCGATTGTCCTTCTGCCCGTTTGCCCATCTGTCTCACCTTCTGTGTATCGTTTGGACCTTGATAGATGATAGCCAGTAATAAATTTAACGATATACGTATTATTGTGACAGATAAAATTTCAAGTGTTAAAAATAGATGCAGAGTAGACAATTAAGTTAAGTCTCCATGCCACAAACGTGTTCTTATTATTGCTCTATCACAAGAACATAAAAAAATACATAAAAGCGTTAAAACTCGGTGTGATCACGATACTGACTCTGAAATGAAAAAACAAATTATAGAAACCCTGCAGAGTAAGAGTTGGGGTTACATTAACGATCCCGAACCGAATGGAAAAAAAGCACCATAATTTTGTAAATATATAACGCAAATGCATTGTGCGCGTCTGAGGAACCTTCCGCGCGCGCGTCCGCACCCGTCAGCCGGTCTCGCACTTGAGCGGGTCCCTTTCCGTTGTTTTCGCGCCTCGACCGGGCCTCCGATCTCGGCGAAAGGTACGGATATAATTTAAGTCACGGGGAGGCACATAAAATATTTTATTTATCCCGGAAAAAGGAAAGGCGGGACCGGGATTAGACCCGAGGAAGGAATCGATCGGGAGCGGGAATTAAACGTAAAACGATTTCTAAATGAAAATTCGACATTTACGTTGGAACTTTAGGTACTTATTAAATAAATAAAAAAAGGAAAGCGTAAAATATTCATTTACAGATTATATTTGAATATAAGTAATTAACTGCTCAACAAATGATATAGCACATTGATATCATTATTGCTTCTTTTCGTTTTCGTTAAAAATGCTTTTTTATCTACAGTTCGACTGGGGGTTATCTAGAAATAGCTAGCAAATACCAAATACGCTGATAAAGTTTCCATTTTATTTTTATATTAAGTAATATATATGTATATATTTAACACGTTAAAGTAACGGTTGCAAGCGTTACTTTAAATAGAAGAGTGCTCTAATCGAAGCGCGTTCCCATTGTAGCCACTCGCTTGTATGATGCTGCAATCCACGGTAGCCTGAGTGCCGGAGGAAGTACTAACAGTCATGTCTGTTCTTGTAGAAGTTATGCACTAATACCAAATTAAACAATTTCCAAACGTACTTTCATGAATCATAGCGACATCCCTAACGAGTTTTCCGATCTGGGGGCTGATTCTCCGCTTATGTGATTTAATATTCCATTTGACAATGCAATAGAATATCTAACGAAAACAGTATTCCGAATTTTCAAATGTCTCGTACGACACGTAGTTACTTACGTAGGTACGTGATATGCTTTATATGTGGTTTCTAAGAGTAAAGATTGCTGTTTTCGTTATGTATTTATTCACAAATTTCTCTTTGTCACATGATACATTGACTGACATGATGCGTTATTTAGATCCTGCTGGTGTTTGACAGTTACGTGTCGATCTAAAGTCGAATAATATTCGACACGAGTCTTGACCTGAACTCGTATTCTTAAGTCACTAACCGCTAAGATCATCAACAGTTAGGTACAAGACCAGATGAAGCAACACCAGACCCTAATATGTGGACTAGATGTGGTAAAAGGTTCGATTTTTTATTGGATTAAATACTCCTACGACCTGTATGCCGGTCGTATTGAAGCTGTATGTATAGCCCTCCGGTTCTCTGACCATATTATTGTATTAACGCTACTACATACACCATAATATGGCCAGTTTTTCGTTGTACAGTTACTGCGATTTTAATTCCATCTTGGTTGCCTAAGTTGTTTTAAAATTACGTTATCAATAATAATAATTAAAATAAATATATCCGTTTATGATTTTAAAAATGATCGGATGTGTTGTTTTTTTTCCGTAAAAAAATTTGATATTTTAACCAGATCCATTGTCAAACATTATCTGCTTATTTCTCCGGAATTATTAAATCTAAACAGTACGAATATTGTAAACTTGAAACTCGCAGACTCTTGTTAATAGTTATGCTATTTCTAACCGTAAAAAAAATTTACATGTTCACGTAATATATTTGTTTCAGAGTTAATATTATGGCATACCAAAACGATTTAAAAATGGTTTAGTTGTTACATACTATAATTATCGACATTAGATATGTATTTCCTTTGGCCAGCAATATAATACCTCTTACCCGTGGAAATATATTATTAGGGATAATATTAGACAAAAAATATGAATGATTAGAAACGAACACTCTTGGGCTCGTGCCTGAAATACTCCCTTCCCTTCCGTCTAAAAGAAATATCGGCATCGGTTGAAACTTAAGCTACGAGATATTGATATTGATTTAAGATCCAGAGAAAGAAAGTGTTTCCTATGACTGATATAAATAAAGTCTGAATTACTGTAATAAATATCCGCTTCGGACGGCAGTTTATCTATCATAAAACATAGAACATGGTCTTTGATTTTTATCCCGACTACTTATTGCTAACAGAAATGTTCCAGGGTTCACACTTTAGATATTGTTACCGATGTTATTCGTCTAAGATCGGTACCGCTACTAACATCTAAATCGAGAGCGAGAACATGACCAGAAGAATGAGCGAGACCGATTTTGAAACTAACGATCTAGTTGAAAATGAAATCGAAAATCGTACCAGAATTAGTTATTATTCTAGACCAAAATGGAATCAATGTAAATAATATCCATTTTTGCAGTGTATTAGTTTTGTTTTAACTCTACCACCACCAAATTCTTATATTTTTTTATATAGCTATGATAGTATTAATTAATTCACACATGTCGTTATACCATAATGTTTCAGCTTATGCAACATTTTTGTAACCAGCACGTCATGTTCCAAATCATTCCCCAATTTCATTCCAATCAAAATTTTGAGTTTATGATTATATTATATTATATTTATATATATTTAGTTTATATATCATACATTAAAATATTATCTCAAGAGCAATACTCCAGCTCCCACGGCGAATTTTTCTTTGACGGCACTGCGTCGAACATTGTTCGTAAAAGGATATATATCTCAAATTTTCGAAACAACCGTTGTTCTCTTAAAACTTTCTATTATTATTACATAGAGACAGATTCCTCTAAAGGACCTAATATTTTTAATATGTTGTCTTGAACTGTCTATTATTATATTATAATATGTAAATTAACATAGAATCAGACAAACAGACAGACGACGGCTTCATCGTTTACTTATGTGTCACAAAACGGTTTTATACGTGATGTATATATATATATATACCTTTCATTTATTACGTAATCAAACAAATAATACAATTTTCACATACAACGCCGTATTTCCGTTTCAAAATTAGACGTTTGTCTTTTGAATTCTAAACAGTGCAAAGACGTTGTACTCCAAGCGGCAACACGGGGCAACCGTACAACCGGCACAGCGAAATTTCACGTCGACTGCTCTAACTAATGGCGTCACGGCGGTGATAAAAAAGATTTACGAGGTACCCATTATGCGACCTAATGTAATTATTCAAGTGAATTCGGACCTCCTGTAGGGCTTCAACGTCTGGGGGGCCTATAAAAATAATTGCCCTTTCTCGTCGTCGAATTTGCGCCGCGGTGTTCTTAAACTTTTTAAAGTCCGAACATTTAAGCTTCGTTAGTGAATTATTAATTTATCTACCTAAGGGCACTGTCGACTAGGACTCGACCAAATACAATAAGATGTTAACTTCTAACCTGTTGATCTTGTTCGATTTACGTTTCTACAGATGGAACCGACTTTATTTGTAATGAGAGTCACGTTTACTTTTCACAGTAAACCTTTGCTACACAAAATACTTGAACTATACACATTTTATGCTATTCATAATGATACCGATTTAGATCCATAACTCCGTAAATTTTGTTGATCATGTACGCCTTTTTAGGGTTCCGTAAGTCCAAAAAATAAAACGGAACCCTTATACTTAACTCGGTATGTCTGTCCGTTTGTCAACTATTTCGTTCCAAATCTATTGGACCGATTACGCGGAAGAGTTGGTACACATACGAATTTTCGTAATCCAAAAAACGAACATCTTACGTAAATAAATTAATATTAAATATGGGGATTACGTTTGAGGGACAAATTAGTAAAAAGATTTTGCACACTGTAAGACATATCATATGAAAGTGCTTGCTATGTAGGTTTCAAACACATTTTGTATGTCATAATTTCAAAATAAAAGCTTTACTTAAGAAATGAGATAAAAATTAATCATTTTCCTTTTAATTTTCTAAACTACTAAACTATACTCTACTATAACTATAATCTGGCATACAGAATTAGAGTGACGCTTTAAAAAATCCTTACATTTTCATATTTTTCAGGCTATTTTGAAAACTTTATTATCCACTTGAAATTGATTCGGATCTGATCCGATGAAGACCATCCAACGGATAAATGGAGCAGGTCGAAATCGCTGTATATAGGCACCTGACTGATGGAGCATTTAGGACATAGGTCGTGTGGACTTCTTAGTTTTAGGATTTGCATACGTTACGATGTGGTCGGTTTCTCTCGTCTAAGCGGCCCATTTTATCAACGCTTTAAGGCAGCTCGTTACGTCATGGTCTTGTAGTTAGCATATCTGTACGAGAACTAAAATCGAGGCGGGTACGCACCGTTATTAAGATCTCCGTGATTGCACTACAACGTAAATACGTAAATTGATTATCGTGTTCGTGTTACCGGAACGGTAAAGCCTTTCAAATGATATAGGCGGCGAGACCTCGTTAATAAACGAAAGGAAAATTATTATTTAACTATAATACATCATAAATGTAGTATTTACAGTCACTCCACATAGAAGCAAGCAGTAATCAAATGCGCGATAACATTTATAATAGTGTTACTCTGATGTCGAATTTATTTGGCTGTATTTAATGAAACGATTTATATTAGACTTGGACTTTTGAATTTTCTTATTTCCAAGCGGTGCTTAAAAGGGGAGTTCCTTAGAAATTGTACTACGAATTGGAAATCGATGTTACAATTGAGGCCGTGCTTTGAAGTAAAATTTACTACTTAAAAGTAAGTCCGAAAAAATCTTTCCCAATAGTAACCTCCTTACAAAAAAAATTGTATAAAAAGTAATTAATTACTTTCCACACAAACATGCTATTCTACGTAAACTTCTGTAATGACCGCTTTTCTTTTGAACGAAGTACAAGTAGACGCTAAATGAAATCGATCATTGTACTGTTTTGCTTGTTGTATTGTATCGTAAATGTAAGGTACGTTTACGATGCAATATTAGGGTTTTTTAGCCGAAGCCAACAAAGGAATCCTTATAGTTTCACCCTATTCGTCCGTTTGTGTGTCACATCTTTATAATTATGTTATTTTTTCATCGCTTATGATGAAATGATACGATGCAGGCAGTTGTCCTTATGGAACCGCAAAACAATTATATTAATGTATACAAAAAATTAGAGTAGCTTTTCAAATCTTTCCATTGTGTGGGGTGCCCTTGGATAGGTATTTAAAATTGCATTAAGTAAATTTACATCTGAGCTGTACGGTTTACGTTAGGGCTGTAAGCACGGCTACTTATTTTACGGTTTATTAGCTTCTAAAGATGTTAATTTTGTTACCCCCTCAAACTTTAGAGCTTTTAATATCTGGAAAAGGCTTTATAAAAGAGTAATCATCGAAATTTATTTTTATTTGTATCTGTTAACGAGTTCTTTATATAATTTCTCTCTATTATTTTCATATATCAATAGTAATTTAACCACAGAGGCACATTGACATATTCCATATAAAAGTTAATACAATTTGTGGCCATACTGACATAGATAAAATTTTTCAAAATTTCAAAGAGTGAAGGGATACTCGGTTGCTTTAAACTTATTGCATTTGCAAATTCCATCTCATATCACGCATTGGTACGAAACTCTATAAGCGTCAGAGCAACTCTTTATTTGGCCGTTTTTAACCTGAGTATGATTTCTAATTCTTTTAAATGTCTTTGGCGCTTATAAACACAACTACCTATTTTACACTCTAACATTTTTCTTACTTTCTCTTTATAGACATATATCTATAACTCGTATCTTTATTTCCGATTTTTCAAGTCACTGATTTTGCTTAGTTTTATAGGTTGTATAGACTAAACAGTTTATTGATTTCAAAAAAACCAACTGGCACATTGAAGTGCTTGCATAGATTAATCTAATAGTACAAAATTTGGAGACTTAAATCGGTCCGATTAATATGTAAATTTCTGTTTTAAAAGAGATGCTTTTTATATTTTTCTTCTGTATAAAAATTAATAAATCGTGTGATTGCAAATGACAAATTAAAGTCATTAACATGAAGAATCAAGCCACTAAAGATCACTTTCACATGTTTTGTGTTTTCTGTATTAATTTTTGTTTAAGTCAAGTACCCCCTCATGTCAGCTTCTTGTCAAATTGTTGGTTTTGAATATGTGAAAAAACTCTCGCCACTAGTATATAGGATGGAATCGATCATGCATCTTTTCACAAATGTTCATAGTCTCTTCCTTTTTTAGAACAACTTTGCCAAAGTAACTATAATAAAAACATGTCATTGGCAATATGATTATAAATAATATAGATACAACCCTACTAACTGCTCAGCCAGATTGAAGCCCGAGCGCCGCTAACCGCTACCACCTGTCGTCGGGTGGCAGCGGCTAGTCATTTAGCTACCATTGACACTTTATATTGTCGGTCATGTAAAGATCACCGATGGTATTATTACATTACTCTTCGATTTTCCACATGTGTTCTACTTACCTCTAAACAAACAAGGCAAACTAAGGCAAATTATGGCGTAAACGATACACCGCACTCATTTACTACTTGTAAGTCCCGTACATATATTACTTGCACATACATTACTTGCGGGCTCGCAGGTTATTGACTGTTCGGGTAATTTTCACAATAAAGTCTTAGAGCCGCAACAATGTCGCCTCTGCAAACTCTCTAACAATAAATGATATTTACATATCCAATGGCAGTAAAAGGCTTAGTTATTAAACACCTAAATATTAATCACACATAATCTTAATTTCAGATACGTTAATATCGTAAACGTAATACTTGTATTAACAAAATACCTACTTGTCAAGCACGCGCATGCAAGCCCACCGCACACGTTTGAGTTACGCAATCTGCTGTAGGTGGTTACAAGCCACAACGTACAACTTTTTGGGTGGCGCAGCATGACGTATGTGTTTTCAAAGAGTTCTCGATGCCAATTTTTATTTGTACATATTTTAAGTAATTTTTCTCATAAACGGCTACTTCAACGACTATGCTTTCTTTGGCAAAGTTGTTCTAAAAAGAAGGAGATTATGCGGAAAGATGCATGATTCATTCCATGCGGTATAGAACAAAGATAAAACGCAAACTATCACAACTAAATAGGCTTCACGACTTAACGAGTACATAATAGTTAACTAACTTATAAAATATAGTTCGAGAAGTAAAACGCAAAATTTCGTATAGTTCATTGAAAATTACTTAGATGGCGTTATTGCTTGTTTAAAATAAGTAGGAAATATAAATCTATGAACCATGTAAAAATTATACAATAATAAACTCATAATATCATTAAACGCCCGTCCTATGTAAATCCCTTTTAGTTATTAGCCGTTAAACTGTGAATTTAATTAATAGTTTGATGATATCAAACAAGAAGCTCTCTTCTAAGTCCACATATTGTGACGAGCAATCACAGAACCGTACAAGTGGTCCAACACGCACTTGATCGGTTTTTTTTTTATTTCGGCAGCTATAAGCAATTGACATGTGGCGTCAAAACAACAACTGTTATTCTGGGCTGGGATATTCGTAGTTGCTAATAATAGAAGAACGGCTCTAACGGTCATGTCACCAACCTCATGCCAGAAGACCGAGTCATGTTTCTCACGCACGTTGAAGATCATTACTATCATTGTGTGAGGTTAAAACAAGAAATAATTATACCAAAAATATTAGCATTAAATTTTAAAGATTATAAGAACCATTGGGTTACCAAATAAAATCATTCAATGTTTATTGTTACACTCTCACTAACACTTCAGCGACCCATTGCCAATTTACGTACTGTAAATATTTATTCTTATCCTTAGACAGGAGATATATATTATTTAGTACAAAGTATCCTTTTTTATTAATACCATCAAGATATATTTTAGAAAAAATAGTATACTTTCAAATTTGACGACATATTGTTCATTTAACTTGATCAATGGGAAAATTGCTACAATCGCTAATATGTGGCGCGCAACGTGAATAGATATTCACAAACACTGTATTTATGGGTCACAAATCCCTATGAGACGTTTAGTAGAGGCATCGCCACCGCTACGCGTCTCATAAGTATTTGTGGTCACAGAATGATAAGTCTACCCAACGTGGCAATTAGAACACACCCCCCTAGAAAAGGCCTATATTGAGCTTTAATTTGATGATCTGGTGGTGATGGTGAAGATAAATTATCGATTTCATCACCCTAATATGTGCTTGTCATCAATGTCTACATTACCCAAATCGATTTTAAGAGTATTGGGAACTGAAGAATTTGATTTCAATGTTTCTCACATATTGTCATTGATAGTGTACATATTAGTTTTTTTTCATTTTGCTATCGAATTGAATATCTATATCTAATACCCATTTACAAAGTATCACAAAGTATTATTTGATATAATTTGTATGAATTGGTCCCCGACCAATTCATACAAATTTATATCAAATAATGTTGCAACTAAAACACAAATACCGTCAAAATAAACTCTTGTACACGCCATACCAAAAAAAAAAGCGACTAGCGGCAGATGACATAAATAGACCATTAAACACAATGTGGGTCATTGTCACGCGCTCGCACCGGTGAATTAAACGCTGACGGATCGCTTTGACGCATAGCGCATCATTAAATCATCGGGGCGTGATCTATTGATGTTCCAGATGGCTGACCAGGAGCGTTAACAAAATTGGAGATCAAGGATCTAGAGACGATTACATCACAATGTTTGTTCACATAAATACATTCGTACAGAAAAACAATTCAAATTCAGTTTAGGTATGTACACAAGGCGATATTTTACATGATCGGTGGATCATTATGTACAAATATGATGATTAACTTAGGTTAGTGTATGTAATAACGAATCGCTATGTCAATAAGATCGCAATGTATTGTGTGGCGACGGAAAATTCCCTGCAAATCCCAACGTGCATACGGAGTGAGTTATATTATTTTCAACCCGTATAGTGTATATAGATGAGCTTTGAAATCGTAATTTATATATACGAAAACATCCCTTTTCGGTATAGTTTTATATACATAATAACAGTTTGTAATAGAAAATATAGTTTTTGTAAATAAAGATATGAATTACTTCCGAAATGCATCATGCATGTATACGGTATAGTCTCGGTAACCCATCAAAGGGCTGACCACGTGAGAGACATCAGCGGTCCTCATGATGGAAGGGCGGCCGACCGCTGACAGTAGTCGTTCAGAGCCGCCAGATAGCAGCGTCCATTACGACACGGCCCAGAATCGATGGTGAAAAATAGCATGGCTGTCTCGACGGTACAGCTTCCCATTGAGGACAGATTTTCAGATCCAGGCCGTCTCATCGCCAAAACGGAATTTCTAATTCCTATCTTCGTTCGAAATGTTATACGTCATACGTAACGACATACGAAATGCCGTTGTCACGGCGATATAGTTTGTGGTAAAGCGCCGCCCGCGTGTAGGCTGCCCGCGTCCCGCCTGTCGTGAGCTCGCAAAGCTCCGGGTATCCGTAGCGCGCCCTTCAGTGCTACACGCGTCGTCGCGCCGCGTCCTTTCGCCGTCCTTTCCCCGCACTCCGCACCACCTCGGGTGCGTGGAACGCACCTCACTTCACCATCATTCCCTGAGACGGCCGTGACGGTTGAGGACGATGTCGGTGTACCCACTGACAACTCCTCTTGATCTCCGGCTGTCTCGGGAAATCTCCAAGTATGGACCCCTGAAATGGGGCCATCACCACTGGACCGTCGGGGTCGTATCCCCGACGAGAAGACGCCCGGGCATGAGGCAAGTCCTCTGTCCTGTACCCGCACCCGCAAATAGGGTGCGGAAGACCCACGAACGAACGAGGCCGTCTCAATTCGATTGGTCTAAAATCGACCCGTCTGATTGGTCACTCTTTGAAGGACGAATCCGGAAATTGCATAAAATAGTATAAAAATGCAGCTGCATGCTGCATCAAACCTACACTACCACAGTACTGCATTTAGTTTACAGTCCACTATAGTATATCGCATACTTGTTAATATATCGGAGGAGAAACTCTACTCAACAGACACCTAGTGTTCAGAGGTATTATTTCAACGACCTCCGTTGGCGAGGCGCCACTCCTGCAAATAGTCAGGCGATCAGCAAACGACAAAAAACGAGCCGTTAAGCGTTCCATTCGCTTGCGCCCGGTCTGTCACATATTGATATTTTCATGTGGTAGAAAAATATGAACTTCCCATTGAATAAATGAATCGTTTAGTAAGATAGTTGACTATATTTTGTCTCTTACTATATGTTAAGCGTTTTTATTCAAGAACTACAATAGCTTTACCTATCACTCCATACCTGTGGAATTTTGCCCAAGTCGTGCTCAAGTTATCTGTGAAAACCCAATAATAATTAGTTTAGTAGCTTTGAAGATTATCGTTTTCAAACAGACGAACAGAGAGGCAATATTAAAAAATAGTCTTATATTCAGTTACAGTCACTTTTATCATCCATTATCGATATTTTCAATATACAGACACGACGGTGTTACGGCACTATTCTATTTATAGAAGAGCTTAGTGAAACATTTTTTTAAAATAACTATAAAAATAAATAAATACATCGTTCCTAAAATATGAGTACTATAAAATGCCGTACAGAAGTAGCATTAGATAACATTGAGGTAATATGTACTTACGTACATATTACCTCAATGTTAGGTGACTATGACGTCGGGTATTCATAATACCTTATGAAATATCTGTCACACATCATTTGCAAGAAAATAATAGCAAATAATCTGGATAATTCGTTTAATTTTTTTTGTAAAGCGGTTTTCAATACTGAATTCGTTTTTTGTTGCCATTTGTAGACGGTTTACATATTTCATCAACAAATATAATATTTTTAGTGACACTCAGTTGCCTAATTAAAGGAGCATCACGCAATGTCTTCAATAATTGTTTAAAAGACTGGAACAAAAGATCTTAATATACAGACGAAATATTTTGATACGGGTAGTTTACACGGGCACGAGACAATTGCAATAAGAAGGAATGATTTATATTAATGTTTAGACTTCCAACTTATATTAAATGATTAATTTCTGTACTAAATTAAAATAACATGTAAAGAGATGCTAAAAATGAAAACAAAGTCGTACATGAAGACAAAACCAAAAAGTAGAAAATTGGAGAATGGAAACTATAATAAAGGACAATGTCAAAATATGGCCAATACTTAATAACAGTGAAAAAACATGCCATTGTTTAAATGGATTTTATTTATTAATATGGTAATTATTATGATGTCGAAAGAATTCTAGAACTTCACCGAGTTACGACGAAGCCAAAAAGTCATTCAACATTTAGTAGCTAAAGGTTGCACAATACTACAAATTATATCAAATATAATGAATAAATTAAAACATCTCCTTTCTCGATTCAATAAAACGGACCCAGTAAACCTTAGAAGTTATAAACAACCGAGTATTTTATCAATAAGAATGTGTGGTGTAATCGTTACTCTCAAAATACTCTCAGACGGGCGCTATCAGTCGTGTATATGTGCACTTACAAACAAGTAATTACTTGTTTGTTTTCCGCAGCGGTCTATTTCTCTGATGCTGGCCAAAACTTGGTATTGTTCTCTTATACATTTTTTTTCTTGTCAGTCCTCAATAAGATTAATTATGAAAGTTATTAAAACGAATGTTTATGTATGATTTATTCATTCAATTACTGTAGCGTGAATGACATCTACATTTGTTACCTACATATATTTAATTAATATATATATATATATATAAATTGACTATATTATGGAAATTAATACTATTTGGCAAATCAATTAGGCCCATTGCATGCATCTGCCACATGTTTTTATCAACATAGCGGCAGTTTGACAATTGAGTATACCTATTTATACCTGAAAAATTGAACGAATTCAATTTTTTTTTAATAGTCACAGTTGATTGTGATGTCGATGTTGTAAAATTTGATGAAGACATGTCAAAATTTTTATTTATGTATTGGCAGATTTAAGCTACTCTAAGTTGTCATAAGTTCATAAATATAAATTTGAAGATATGGTTTTCATAGCTGATCGCTGCTTCTTTAGTAACGAAGATATGAACTCCACTATTAGTCGCGGAGTCAGTCACAACTAAAGTAGTAGCCGTTTAGAGTCGACCTCATAAAATAATGGTTGTTATTATTTTGTTATGAAAAAAGAAAAGCAATAATTATGAGAACAATAATAATTTAAAAAATGCGTCTAACAGTTCAAATGCAATCTACAATATTTTTTAACAGTTGTTCCCATGTTTTGTTATTACTGTTAAGTATACTTTCGGATAAACGTTTCATACTAAATAATAGAAATATTAAAAACTGTTTCTACAATATTTTTTTTATTTCCTTTGTTAGATGTTAATATTTAAGTTTTCAAATCCAGTTGTAATGCTTACAAGTTCTGTTAAACATACAACAAGACTTACTTAGTTGACATTCCATTCTAATTTTCTTACAAATTCACACCGCGCGATTTCAATCACAATATAATTTTGTTATTAATATACATTTAGTATTTTTATACATTTTATAGTATTTTTTGCTTCATTTCACTGTATTGCAAAGCATTTTATAAATAAGAACTCTAATTCTCAGACTCAAAGGACACAGGCCTCACCTCTAGTTTTCCATGCTGTATGATTATGGGCCATCCAAAACTAACGGTGGCACACGACTTTTCTTAGGACTTTAATCCACCTAGCAAGAAGCCGACCCACGCTACGACTTGAAATTCATGGTCGCCACTGAAGAATCTTTCTTCCCTAGTGGTATAAATTCTACCAGCCACTGAATTTGCAGATTTTATGAGCTATATCGGTTAGTATGGTCCCCTACGGATTTCTTCACATCAGATTCTTTTTGAACAGTGATAATAGAGTAGATGGTTACCACAGTACATGGAACTCGCAATCTCAAAGAAGTCATCAATGCGTTGTCAGCATCTCGAGAGGAAATAGAGTATTTGATGGAGGGTAGGGCGTAGATCACGGTTACTCTCACTCACAGGACGTAATGCAATTGCAACAGCTACTTAACGTCCGTATTCTGTGAGAGTGTGGCATTTCGCAGATCGTATCGGATTTTTGTGCTGGGGCCAAATTGGCCACAGTATGGCTCCATCACACTAAAGTTTATCCCCAAGATAAACTCCGAGTATGGCTCTTTCAATCGCACAACGAGTGCAGTTTTGTTTGTCTGCTGTTTGTCTTAAATAAGGTATTCGTCAATAACTGCGAACGGAGAGTACTCTACTATTACTGGAATAGCTACAACATGAGCATTCGTCATAATTTTACTTTTAATGATGTTCATTTTTAGATTCACTTCTTTGGAAGTGTGGTGAGGTCTTTGAACATGATGTCAAAGTCATTTATTCTGCCATTATGACTAGATCGTCGTTAAATCGAAGGTGAATCATGTATTTGCCATTGATCTTGATGCCGTACAATTTAAAAGCTTGGAAACGTATCCCAATCCCGTGATCAAGGATTTCGAGGACATGGTACCGGCTTTGCACCTCTTTTCAGTTGAATCGCATTATCCATTCTTTTGTATCGACATTGAAAACATCTCCGCGCTTCGATATAGTGATAGTCATTATGGTAACAGTGATAAGGTTTTATTTCGATTGAATCAACGGCCTTTCCTTAGTCCACATATCTCTCAGATCCAGCTGCATGTATTGATACAACAATTATCTATAGAGAACCTATCCCTCATTACACGATTATTTA
Source organism: Eumeta japonica (assembly GCA_005406025.1). Taxonomy (NCBI): domain Eukaryota; kingdom Metazoa; phylum Arthropoda; class Insecta; order Lepidoptera; family Psychidae; genus Eumeta; species Eumeta japonica. Next base: position 42,980 of record BGZK01002163.1, on the reverse strand, counting down.
TAGAGAACATCATGTGTCTATGAACATGTGCCTATGAATATCAAATAAAGTCTATATACATAGAATTTATCACGTGTACTCATATAAGCGGATACGCTTATGTGTAGCTTCGTGTAGGTAATTTTATCGCTAGCGACGCTATTACACTTAAACGCGCTCTTCGGTACCCAATCACCCTCCAAATTGACTTTCCCATTACGTTTATATTTATTTTTTATTACGGTCCGTCCAAGTGTTAAAGTATTTTTATGTTCTGTCTGTAAGTTTAAAGTCTCTTTTTATGGTAAAATTTGAGAAATTACACTCTGAAATCAAGTCTTCGATAAGACAAAAGTATTTATTGTAAATATGCTTTTTTCATAATTCTTACTATGGAAAGTATTCAGTCACATACCTCTGTACCTAAACAACAATTTTATCCTAAATTGTTTTGAATTACAATTACGCTTTTTGTTTGTATATAACACCGTTTTCCTTAGTAAAACCTTTTTCTACATTACAAACTGTTAAAATTTTTCTTCTGAATAATCACCGTAGAAATTTTAATTTACACTTCATTACATAGACTTAATTATTTGTTGAGAAAGTTTTAGAAATACTACAGTCACATACATTATAAGAAGTGTAAGTATTATATATATTTAAAGTAAATTTTGTAAATTGATGAATTGAAAAAAAAACATTTATAGAGTCATTAACCTAATATAATTTTAATTCCGACTTAAATAAATAGTCGCATTTTCTGTCTGGTATGATAGATTTTTCCCGGTAAATCTCGAAACACATTACAAGAAAGTATAGTATAGTATATAGTATGGTATAAAGATAGCTTGACATTTAAGAACTATAATATTGTCGCGAACTGTATTCATAAGCTAAAAATAAATTATAAAATAATTCCCCTAAGAAAAATCTGAAAAACGGGTGACCAAGCAGGCCAGCTATATATTTGTCGATGCGTTTTTGAGCTCCTCGAGTACAAAAATAGTTGTTTAATTTATAAACAAAAACTTATTTTGAGCTTTTCGACCTTCAAAATTGAAAAGTCAGTTGACCCTGCATGCAATCCAGTCAAATAGCAGTAAATTTTAGTGTTTTGTCGAGCTCTCTGAGCTCAAAAATATAGTTATTATATATTTCAAGCTCTTGGAATTTTAAAATCTGAGTTTACTTTAAAACAAACGATTTTTTTTTAATTTTTCACCTACGATATCTTTTGAACGCGTTGTTCGATTTTCATCTGCTTTACGGCACCTGGTGCAGTTTTTTAACAGAAAAGGATGATTAAGTACAAAACATCAATCCATCAACAATTTCACAAGTTATTTTGCAAAATCCCTTCCTTCTTCAAATTTTTTATTAACGATATATGTCGAACAAACCAACCGACTCTGATGCAGTATACAACGATCGACGCTGTTTATTAAGGAGAAGAGCTGGTTGCATTTTAGAATATATCGGAAGAATAATTTAAATATGTCGTAAAAAAACCCTTTTTGAAATATTTTTCTGTAACGATATCTCTAAAGCAAATTTACTGATTGTTATGAAATTTAAAGCAATCAATGCAATTGTTTGGAAACAAGAACTGATAATTTTTAAGTATCGACCGACAAAGTATTCTAAAAGTTATCTCCTATTATATTTCTGTAAATATTATTTTTGTACTTTCTCAAAATCTACGTAATGGAATCAGTTTAATGCTTTAGGAAGTCTAACTTAAGTGGATCCTTTTACCAATCTGTTAACCCGTTTAAATCATTCCACGCACACACACACACACACACACACACACACACAGTCGAGATTGTGAAGAGATGGCTATAATGGTCAAGGAGATAGAGACATAAATTAAAATAATAAAACTCGACTTTAAATCGAATTTACTGCATTTTCTCCAACATTTCGTAATCAATAACCTATAAAGCTGAGCTCCCATCTACCCTCTACGCCATTCATTCATGTTTACATTTTTAAATGAATTTACTTTTGGTGTGGAATTTTCGAGAGGGCAATAAATCTTGTTTTCTTATGTCTGATGCCATTTACTTCAATTCCGGGTTTCGGAATATACGCCTTCTCTTTTTCTGCGCGTTTTCGTTTCATCTGATCTCAACTTTGGACCTCGGATAGAATCATTACGTAACAATATGTAATACTATCGGAAGGTCATCTCAAAACCTTAAATAGCGCCTGCTTTTTATTGAATTAATAGCATATTTTAATAGATACCGAGTTTGTTATTTGACGTACGAACATTTTTTCTGTTTTCAGTGTAGATTAACTTATTCTGAGTATGTGATTCGCAGAGTGTAATTTCTTTCAATGGTACGCTTTGCAACTGGTCCCTTATAATTTTATCAACTCTCTTCTTAACCCTTAAATGTTACCGTGATTTTTGTTATATCATTACTATCACGGGGTGCAGGTGTATCCCTGTGTACATTAGGTTATAAAAAAAAAGTTTACATGTTCTTTTAAATCTTTTATTATTAATTAAATCGTATTCTAATTAGGTACATATAGCAGGGAAACGAAAAAAAGTCTTAATTACTTTATGTATAATGAACAAATTTTTAGTTCATGGTCTTGGCAAATGTGATGCGAGCATTTAACACAAACATTCCTCGATTTCCTGTCTGGGACAAAATGAACATCGTACGGATTTAATAACTCTATAAGCAGACCTACTTATTTCAATATCAATTTTTAGTATACCTCTAATAATATCTTTTGTGTCCCGGGGTCAATTTGGCCACTCTAATTTTACTTTGAAATATGGTTCAAAAAGTTCATATGAGAGTTTCTTCATAAAAAATTAGTCTATTTTTAATATTTTTTTTTACACATTCACAGGATCGACATAATATCCAGGAATTAATTCCGATAACATTTAGAACTCATTGTCATCCTCATCACCGTTTTCAGAAACCTCTTTGGTAAAGTTATCCCTTTCATTTTCAGTAGCAGCTTGATAATCTTCGATAATTATGTCAGGTTTATTATCTGATAGGTCTTTTTGAGTATGATTATCATTGTCTTCGTGTAAAAGTTCCAACATTTCGTTATCATGTAGTGGGCATCGCCGACACATTTTACGCAGTTATTTCAAAACTACCTGTAAATTAAAAAAATAAAAAAGTAACAACTACATTTCACTTAAACATGTAATTAAATTTTTGCAATAAACACTAAAATAATAATTGAATTATCTTACGTAAACAACAGCAGTAGCAGCGATAACAACGATCATAACAGTAGTCTAATACTACCGTTATTACTACCGTGGGGTGCAGTTGTACCCGCGTGATAAATAGAAGCATGCGCACGCTCAGAAAATATGCGAACACTGAACGTCACTGGCATAAAAATCATGATTAAAATTTGTTCTTTGTCGCGAGAGGATGAATGTGTAAAAGATGTCCGAAGATATTGCATATTGTGAAATAAGATTATGTAAGTGTAATAAATAAGTTTTTTAACCCTTAAACGCTACAGGGGGTACAGATGTATTCCATACTTTAAATTTGTTGTATATTGTTGAAATGCTTGCAGTAATCTGTCTAGCGTTCCAACTAATTTTTAATGAATAGCGGCCGTCTTTTTGATTGCATTTGCACTATAATAATCTATATACTATAACTTGAAATTTTTAATAACCCCAACATTTAATAATTTTACATACATTGATATTTGCGGTAGATAGTTATATATTATAATATCATTCCTATTTCGACGTGTAAACTAATTTATGTGCCAGCATAAACGTAAACACAATACAAACAGTTGTGAAAGAACGAATGTTGGCATTCACATTTATGCGTTTGAATTTAATTCTAAAATTTATATACTCCTTAATAATTCTTCTATTGATGATTTCACGTTTCTATTTATTTTTTTATATTCACGATTCATTGCGTTTTAGTTTTAAATGTTTTCATTTCGTTCATTTGTATAAATTTTATTAAAAAAAAATTAACGTGTAGTTTTATATTTAAGTATTTTGGAAAAAGTAGTTATTGGTAAGCATATAAAACTAAATTTCAATAAATGATTGATGGTCAAGTTTTATGTGTTCTGTATTCCCTTTAATAAAGAAAGAATTATGTTTACCAAGAGCGACAACGCGATCTGAACTCAAAAACAAATGGCGCAATTTATCCATTATCCACAAAGGAACTAGACAAACGGTAGTGAAATATTGGTGTCTCTTAGCCCGTTCTGCTATCCCGTCCTTAAGCTCCCAAACTTCAAATGAGATTTGCATAAAATCTGCACGGATTATACGAAAGGGAATCTAAATTCTGAACCGAAATATAGCTGCGAAGGAATTGACCTCAGAGTAGAGCAAAAAGAGGAATTCAAGATATTGTGATCGCCTAAATATTCTGAGATATTTTGCTTCGTTACGCAAAAGAAGTTTTATGTTTTGATAAAATGTTTAAAGAGTATCACATCTCTAAATAAAGCATACCATGAACTTTTTATGAAAATACTGAATTATTTTACAGTTTGTGTTAACCTGCTTGCAAGATGTAATCGAATGTTGTAATATTTGAAATTCTCCATATTCATAGTAATAGTTTAATAATTAAGCATCTTAATGGATATCACAAATATATTAAGCCTTAATATATTTGTAATATATAAAATTTTTAAATATATCTAAGTAGTATTTACGAAGGTTAGAGCAATCACGTACGGACTTATTCATAACCTTCGAAAAGATGTATTCGAATAAAAAATTGAAATTGTTATATAAACTTTATTCTTTATAATATATTTCTATTTAAATTACAACTATGGAAGACATATTAATTGTAACTTCTAAATATATATACATAATTCTGATTTTGGGTGTCGAGAACTACGCATAGATTTTTTTTTTGAGTGTCCTTTAAAAACTTTTTCTTTTCGCAGACGTCATGGATGTGATGTGACTTCGCAATCGGGCCCCCCGCCGAGCGCTGTCTGCATCCTACACCAGCGATTTATGGACAAGTGCACTTATATCTGGCAACATGGTGAGTTACGCCACCTCGGCACGCCGCTCGATTTTTTGTTGCCACATGCGACATTGAGGTTTTTGCTTATGGTTTCAATGTTTTTTTGCTCGTTGTTCGTTTTGTTAGATACAACGTTTTCTACGTTCCGATAATAACACAGTTTCACAAAAAAAAAGTTTGTTGCCCTGATTTTTTCCTGATTTTTAGTTTTTGAAATCGTAAAATTCACCTAATTACAGTTGATTTTTTTGTTATAGTAGTTAATCACCTTATATAATAATTTAAGTGGTCTCGACTGTGAAATACGTTTAAATACGCATTCACTTCACGCATTTTAAATGCGTTTGCTTTGTATGCCTTAAGGGATAGGCAAGCAAAGGAAAACAAATACAAAAAATAAGTTTGTTGAGAAAATCATTAACTGCCAGTAAAATTAAATTTATAAATAACCTATTGATAGATAGAAATAAAGTCATACTTCCACCACTCCATATCAAAATAAGCAAGAGAAAGAAATATATACCTCAAGCATTAGACAAAGACGGAGAAAATTTTACCTGTAACAGTGTATTTCCAAAACCAAGACCAAAAAGATCAAAATTCAGATTCTTTGACCGATTCCAATTTTGAACAATGATGAAAGACCAAAATATCTTTTAAGTCTAACTACTCGGAGGCTGAAGAGGAAAGTGGATTTGTATCAGTAAGGGAGTATTTTATAAACTTGGTTTGATAATCATAAAGCGTTGAATTAGACAATAGACAAAGCCTTTAAGTAAGGCTGAAAATCTTTGAAAATGTTGGATAAAATATGAGTCTAAAATTACACTTTCTACATAGTTATCTTGACAAATTTTCCAATAACTTATGAAATTCTTGCCAGGAAGAGGGAGAACGCTGCCACGAGGGTTTGAGAGTTATGGAGGAATGTATTAAGGTCGGTGGGATGGTCACGTGACTGCATATTATTGTTAGATCAACCAAAGACATAATTTTATAATAGAAAGTACTGAAAAATTTTAAGGTTTTACAACTTTTTTAGCTTTTGTTTGAACAAATTAAATGTTACTACAGCCATTGAGAGTACTGATAAAAATTAGATACTAAAAGAATCGGTTCTTTTTTTTAAATATTGCTTTTTTGAGTAGAATAAGAAAATGTTGATAAAATGAATAATTAAGGTTAATTTCGAAAAATTGCGCTTATTCCTACGGTCATTGATATTTAATCTTTCCAAAATTACTTAAATATTAAAGGCAACAAGATCACTGTTGAATTATGTAGTATTGTACTTTATGCTTTGTGTTAGAGACCTATTTCGTAATTTTTTTGTGATAGTCGCGTCTGGTTTTATTGACATTACTACTGGAGCATTCCACAATTTCCACAATATTTTCAATTTTCATGAAAAGCTTAGATCTCAAGGTTCTCCACAATAGTCCTATCCGGGTGGAAGCTGAAAACGACCATTGCTCACCGATTCGATGATGAGAATTTACAATTAACGTGTTCTCGGAGGCACGGTCCAATTGGCTCAGTTTGACTTAAGTTGAAAATTGATGAATCAATTCGCCCATGGTGAGGAACGATCAAGACCGTGCAGTTCGAAGACAAGCACCCTCAACCACAGATCCATTACCGCTCTCTTCTAGAGACTATAGTTTTAGACTTGCTACGTATAAAAAAATAGTCTTAGTTTATGTTTGATTAACTTTTTCGAGCGACTCCACCCGCGTGGACATTGAATGAATTCTTTCATCTTTCATATCGATCGATAACGTTATCATCCATAATTCCGATGTTGGCTCCGTTCGCGTTTCCATAACAGAACTCATATTCTTACACCGAAAAATGCTGCTATTTTTTTATTATGGTACCAATCTCACGTTACGTTCTTTACGTTTACGTACAATTACGTTCTCGATCCCGATCACGCTCTTGCTCGCGCTTTCGGTTCCGAGCTGAAGCTGAACTTTAACCTCCCTTGAACACTGTTGTGACCATTAACCATTCGGCATAAATAATACTTTTAAATAAGACACGCTAATTTTTATCGATATTTTTATCACGGCACCAACGTTTCTTGACCGATCAATGGTCATTAAAAATTAAAATTCGTCCATATTTATTTATGGATCTGTAGTAATCCAGTGTGACTGTCACTTTGTTTTACATTAATGCAGTAATTTGACGGCGCTATATGCCCTGTTTATTTTTTTAAGGTTTTCAAGTTAATATTTTTGTTTGTTTGTTAATATTTCAAGTCTTTTAAATTTGAAATCCTTCGGAGAGTACGTATATATTCATTCGATTCAATATGTACAAACATATATGGCCCTTATTAAAGACTAAGCTAAGTTAAATAGTTGTCTTCATGTATTATAATTTATTTAAAAAACGCCTTTTTTTAAGATAACAACATTACCGGATTTTGACTTAAACCACTTATACCTTGTTGGAGCTGCTTTAGATAAAAATACAAGTACCCATTTAATAAACTATTTGTAATAGAGTTACGTGTACATAGTTGGATAATGCTATTTGATCTAAAAATAAATTTTATGCTATTGCCTCTGAAAATAAAAACCGTGTTTAAAAATTTATTAATATTAGGAAATTTGCCTAATTTATTAATTTAAATTTAAAATAAAAACTAAAGGACAGCTAAATATTTTTTTTTGTTTTTCTCAAAAACTATTATATTTATTTGTATAAATAAATGTATATAATGCTATTTCAAATAGATAAAGATGAAATCAGATATTATACTGAACAATATATTCGAAAAATCAGGGTTTTATTTCTAACTAGTTCTTGCCCCCAGATCCGTCTGCGTAGACATAAAATGAATTCCTTTATCTTGTATATATGAAAGATTTACATTGGATAAGATTTGCGTAAAATTCGTTCTTAGGAACGTATTCGTCCCAAAGTTCAAGTCAATCGAATCTATTGTTTCGTAGATTTAGTGATGAGTTAATCAGTTGGTGGTATTTTGCTAATCAATATATATACAGATCGAATTTATAATGCATCTTTTCGCAAATGTTCATAATCTCCTCGTGTTATAAAACAATTTTACCAAAAAAATATATAGTCAGTGAAGTAAGCGTGTCGGATAAAATAAAGTAACTTAGAACATCTACGTAGAAATGTCGTACTGCCAACCATAGAACAGCTGACGCATAGATAACGCGCCGCTGCGCGCCGCGCGGCTGGCGATTCAATCGCACTCGAGCTTACAGTCTGACATTTATTAAGGCCGTATTTATATTATTTATAAGTGTATTTTCAATCATACAGTTTTCTTGTAGTTACTTTGGCAAACTTGTTCTAAAAAGGAGATTATGAATATTTGCGAAAAGAAGCATAATAAAATGCATATATAGATTAGTTAGAACTAGTGAGACTGAGTAAATGAATTATGATAATGATGGTTAAGCATACCATTACATATGTAAATGGATATGGAAAAGAGTTCATGAAGGTGATCTTAATATTTTTTGAACACCTGGTTAAAGGTCTACTTAGTTTAGTCAAGATATTAGATTTCGTTGAAAAATAGTTCTCATTCTCCTAATAATATTGGCAATATCTCATTTGATTCAGAATGACATCATAAATATACGTTTCCAAGATTTTTTTTTCAATAAAAATCTCATTGTCACTAACAAAAAATGAAATATAAAAAGAAGATTAAACTTTTTTGTAACAACACGAAAAGTATAAGCGATAGCGGAAATCAAGAAAAAGCGAGAAAAATGTAATGGCTGCTACATACGGACGAGCAGGCAAACGGACGTAGCAAAAGGTTTTCTGGTTGGACTACGGAATCTTAAAATTGTTCGAAATTCATTTCCCTCTAGTATGTTCAAATATATGTCTCAATAGAGAGGAATAATTTCAAGTTTAATTTATAACGAAAAAAGATTATTGTTTTTCGAATTGAGGTTGAAAATAATTCACTACGTAGATGTTATTTCGTACAGCGATGAATCACTGCCACGTCGGACTAAGTCATTAGGAAGCCGCAGTGACTCTTATTAAATAACCATTACGTGACCTACTATTTTATCTTCGTTAGGATCGAATGAAAACCCGGGCAAGCTCACATCGGAATAACGCTATGGTATTACAAGTTCAATTGTTATATAAAATGAATATCGGAAACATTTTGCTTTGTTCGAAGCATTGTAAAGTTTTTTTAAAGATGTCATTAAAATTTAATATTTATATGAATATTCAGTAACTTTTTTTGGGAAAACTGTTATAATGATTATATAAATAAAAACATTACAATAGCAAGATTAATAAAATTAAGTGCATTTAAACCGTAAGTATACTTTTTAAGAGATATTTCAGTGTAAGGGTTGTTTCAGTTGTTTTTGAGAATTCAATTTTTTTTAAATGTCTACAAAGAGGTTTTAATTACGTAAAACTTCAAACTTATACGCGATAAAGCCACTTTAAAAAATTGAAATATATTGAAATTTGTTTCCGATTGCTAAAGATGGGGTAATATCTTTCAAATTTCAAAAACCTAAAAAACAGTATTCTTGCCTGCTGTTAGCGTGCTCTGCGAACGCTTTTTCGGTAAACTTATACACCAAGTTACATTTGACATCGAATTTGACACTTCATTCTTATACGTTTCTTCATTGCGTGATTTGCTGTTGTCCAAAGCAAAATAAAAGAATGAGTGCAATTTGTCGGCGATTGTAGGGAAATATTTTATTTCATATCTGGGGAAACACAGCGAACAAGTAATACATATGTCTAAACAATGTCAAGTTACAAAGCGTTTATTAAAGCGTACATCAAATACAATAGATTTCGACATAGGCGCCACCTATATATAGTATACAAACTTACCTGTTACGAAGAATAACTATGAATTATTTTCAGAAGGTCATAAATTCATGAACTTTTCAGAAGATTTTAACGGTTTTGGATTTGTATGCTCTAATATAGGAAACAAATTTTCGTTAAAAAAATAAACAAAAACCTAAAACCTAATCGCATAGCCACCTACCGGGTTCAATTGTGAATTTAAACCATCTAAAGAGCGAATCGAAAGAGACCTACTAGACACGCACTAAACATTTCATAGACCAGCCCTTTAGGAAGAGTTCAGCGACTAACAGAACGCAAGAATTATTTGTAAAATAGGTATATTCTAAAACGATTTAACCACATGCCATAACCATGGTACACGACCATTTGTTTGCTAGAAGTTTTTGAAGAAATAAGAAAGAACACCGACAACGTAGAACGAATTGACGGGTCACCGGCCATAGGGCCCCGATTTGGCACCCAACAATTTCTATTTATTTCCAAGCGTGAAGAATAAATTACGTGATCAACGTTTTTAGAGCCGCGAAGAGGCCGTTGATGTGTTCAAAATTCACGTTTTGTAGAATCTACAATGTAGATACTTCAATCAAAATGGAAAAAATGCTATAAAAATTGGTTTCAGTGTATGCAAAAGTGCATCGATCATCATGGCGAATATTTTGAAAACCAATAAAACCATATTAAATTATAGATTAGTTCGTTATAGTTGCATTAATGTATTCTAGATGGCACATTTTAAATTTTTTTCTTTTTTTTTTTCAACATTAAATGAAAACACTATGAGACGTGCATTTTTGGATTTTTTCAGTTACTCAGCTCACTGAGAGCATGAACTAAAAGCCTATGTAACCGAACTAAACATTTAAGGACGGCAGTCGGCACGAGGTGTACTAAATATCGCTGTGTATACAGCGTTGCTCAGGCACTGCGCATTCAATAAGCAACATAAATCAATAATTAAGCGACGCGTGCACCCGCAGAGATAAATTTTGTATTGCTAAATCAGAGCGTGAATAATGTACGATGTGAGCCTCTCTCTGCAAAATCTTCAATAGCGCTTTTGATGTTCCGTTACGAGAGGGATATTAAATTATTTCATTAATGAAGTCAGGTTTTGTCTTCGATGTTGAATAATATTTATAATACATTATGTTTATACATATTTTTCGTTCGTAGATTATACTTATCTTCATCCAATTTTTGTCTAGATTCACCCCCTGTCATTTCACCGTTCAAAATAGCGACATTAAATATGCCGAAAAAATAAAGCATCCAATTCTATTGGAAAAGATATTGTATCAGTTCTGTAGGTAGTTACGACTTAGTTTTTTCTGATTTTTTTAAAGCCCCTTTTATGGGGTGGAACATTTTCACCGCAATAATATTTTTTTTCTTTTTTTTCTGCTTTTGCTTCTCGTCGTCCAAGCTTTGCAATGTGTGTGTTATGCATGCCATCTGATGAATGTACACATATAAATTAACTTTCTGTTAATGTATTGCATGCATCAAATGTGTATATCTCAGAATACAAAACATCACTCATCGTAAATCGCCATTATTAACTTTGAAATTTTACCTGTTGTACGACTATGAAATCATTATTTTGAAAGAAAACATAATTAGCGCCATCTAGCGTCCACAATATAGCGGTACTTGTCCAACACTATAAACATTTATGCAAATGAAATATTAAAAAAAAATGAAAATAAAAAGGTTTGCTTATTAAAAAATCATTATATCATTACAACAATCCGTATGTAAAATTTCAAATTCATGCTGTTCACTGTCGAAGAGTTTCAACGTAAGAGGAAACCCTCATGGCAGAATCATCCTCTAGTGTACAAACGTGCGATTCATTCTCAGAACATTCTGTACAAAAAATTTCAAGTGTGTGCTGTTTATTCATGAAGAGTTCCATCGAAGAAGGAAGCTCTAACGGCCGCATCATCTATGGTGTGCGAGGATAGGATCTGTCATCAGAATAATCTATACATTACATTTCAAGTCTATACTGTTTACCTTTGAAGAATTCTATAGTAGAAATTTCACTCGACGTTTTCCTTTGGCACGAAATGAAGAGCGCATATTTTTACTTTTTTTATATTTTATTTTGTTTATCTAATTGTGCAGAATAAATAAAAAATGTGAAAAATAGCTGCTCTCGATAACAAACTTTTCTGTCTCCTCATGTAATAATAATTGCATCTCTCAACTTAACTTTCAAAGTTATTGCAATTTAAAATTTTTAAATCTTTTTCCAAACAATTTTATATGAAATGGTCAAAATTATTTTACTCTCATTTGTTGTTTGTATTGAACTTGGGCGTCTATTTTTTGCTTTCTAATATATGTTTGTATTTTTCACAAAGTACTTAAAAAAATCGCTTTTTATGGTTCGGCTATTGATTGAAGTATATACTCGCCTTAGCTGAAATTATATAGCTAATTAATTTAGTAGAAAGATTTCAACTACTTTTTATGTATGATCCAAAACAGCACTGTCGAAAAATCTTTATTGTGCGTTTCATATAACTTTACCACTGTTTGTAAAGTTGGTAACACTGATAATTAATTAAGATAATTAATAATAATTAATGATAATTAATTAAGTCCATTAATAATCACCGTTACCTTAGAAATAGCGACAAAGTTATACTAAGTGCTTGTTGACAATTTTCATTTTAATTTTTTTAAACACTTAAGATACTCATAAGGTGCATGTAAAATATGACGCGCCTATTTGACCGAAAATATCAAAATTTCAGCCACAGCGTACGTTGTGATTGAATTCATTTCCCCCATAATTCGCTTCGCACGCTTCTTTAATGAATCGAAAAAAATGATTGAACAATTTGAGTCCTCCGTTTAAGATTATTTTGTGAATTTTTGCCCGAGCGAAAATTCCATCTTAATATATTTTTTTTCTCTTCATTATCGTAACATTTTTGTCTTCCATTTTCATATAAAAAATGGAACTGAAGCGATTATTTTTGGATATTCGATAATTTTTTTTCGCTTCCTTTGATCGAACTATAGACGTGCATAGTTGTATATTTATTTAATCGATATCTAACATGGGGTTTTTTAATATTTTTTTTCTAACATCAACTACATATAAAAACTCGATGGATTATTTCTATGAAATTTACTTTATAACTATTTCGTATAGAATGTATCGGCGCACAATAACTTTGAATGTCTTGTGCGAGTTTGCGTGTCACGCAATTCGGACAATAACCACTGAGTATTTCACGATAAAAAAATGTTCTATAATAATGTCAACTACCTAGCATACATTTTCTGTCAAAACTGACTAACTATCAAGACTTAAATTAATTTAATAGTAAAATTAAAAAATGTATATTGATAAATATCTTATACTGAGATGTCTAATCTTTGCAGCTTCTACAGCGTCAAGTAACTAATGACGTTAATGGACTCTCTGAAGGGGCTTTAATAAACAAGGAGGTCTTACGACTCAGGCTTGAACTTTGAACCTTATGATTGACCTTTGGACCTTTTACTGCACAGACTTGGTAATAATGTACTTAACTAATGCTATTTATCGTTTTATAATTGTCGTGGTAAACGTTCGTATGAAGATATATTGTAAGTTCGTGCTCAATACTGGGTGCGGTTTGTTAAAAGCTTAGGACATGTCTGGGGTTAATCAGAAAAAACAGTACTAATCGCTGAGGGCATTATAATTTATTAATAGCAAAAATAAGTCACCGTTTTCTGACAAATTCCATCTCGATCCGTTTTCTTCAACAAATTTTTGGATCATTTAGTAAAACACCTATGTGGTTTATGAAGAAATGAAATTGTCTTAAATGCAGGTCAGTAAATGTACAGTTGAGTACTCACCGATACTTCAAAATAAATATTTTCAACTGACGGTACTTTTCAAAGGCTCGAATTCGTACAAAGCGCCTTATAGAATGTTTGCCGACAGCGAGCATTTGTGTTAAAAATATCAGGCGTTTGCGGACTGCTAAAGGTTAAATCTTTAAATAAATTTACCTTCGACATAATGCGTTACTCAAAGAAAATGCATATTGCATACTTTACTTCTTGAGTACTGCTCATTTTTTACATTATTTGTTACTTTTTTTCAAATCTATAATATAATTATTATAAATATTTTAATTCGATTAATTTGCAAATCGTTGTGTAAATAATAACCATTTCTAAAAATGAAACGCAACATCTTTATTACTGTTTATGTTTCGACTTGTGTTTTTAAATTCTGTAAATAACGTATTCAAGTATTTAACAAATCGTAATTACTCAGTTTTCTACAACTTAAACTAAAACACGTAAATGCTTTTTAAAACATCAAACCGCTTGTCTTAAAGACCCTCGACTAACTCGAGTATGCCAGTGAGTCATTATACGATTCCGTACTCTATTTGTATTTGTATTGATGAAATCTTCTCACGACTCGAGGTTGCACGAATACCGGCTGGCTCTACACTCCCGTCACTCCTAATCCAAGCTAGAACCTACACTCCCCCCGATATTTACGCTCCCTTCGGTGTATCGTCATTGACTGTGAATGAGCGATGATGAAACTCTGTCCCTGGCTCTCACTCCCGTCATTAGCTAGCGATATTTACGGGTGTATCGGGACTTGGTTGCGACTGGCTGATGATGATGATGATGATGATGATGAAATCTTCTCACGACTCGAATATTCGCTGTCAACGACGCCTCGGGCAGAAGTTTACAACTATTCTCATAAGAGTTAGACATTCGAAAGCGTTAATCTGTCGACTGCGCGACAATCTGAATAATACAGACAAAAGTGCGGCGAAGAAGAAAACTAATAAACGGCTCCCATAAAAATTTCCTCCATGAAAATAAATAATAAGCAGCGCACAGCATTAAACGGCCCGCCGGGGGGCGCGGCGAGCGCTGATGGCGCTTTATTAGTATCGCGACCTTTTCTCCGGCGCCGGGATATTATCTTCTTGTTTTATCCAGATTACGGCCACGGCGGGCGGAGGCGTTCCGACGTTCGCCGACTCGGCTAATCGGAAGCGTAACGAGTTACGACGGCTTTGCGGATTGGGCGCCGGTGTCTTTAAAGAAACCGGCGCTATAGCGACCGCGTGCGAAATTGAATTTGCCGTATAATCGCGCGATGTTGATCTACGTATTGTGAGTATACGCAGAGTATGCGGCGTATACGAGTATACACCGCTAGCGTGGCGGTGACTGCAGAGTGAGCGAGTTAGTATGGTCGGGCGGCGAGATAAAATGAAAGACCGTGAGGTCACGACGGTCATGCAGCTGAAGTCTAAGTGTTTCCTCTTTAAAGTGATAGATTGTTGACGTCATTAAGGAATATGGTTATGGGTGTGGGTGCGCCGGTTATCATCTGATCACGCATCGAAAAGCCTTTAAGGAAACTGGCACACCGAACCTCATACGGGATTGGTGATGCTCATTGCATAGAAGATTGCATGCGTTTTGGGGCCGGATATCAATTCCTCGAGTCTGCATTCTGCAGATGCAGGCTTATTTGTGGACATCTTTAATAATACCTGTCTATGAATATCTACGGAATGTTTTGCTGTTTAACAGTTTTACAACTTTATATAATAATGCGTTCTTGAATTTCTGTTCGCCGCATTTCCATAATAGTTTTAAGTACTTATTCATCTTGACTTAGTATAGAATCATATTATTACGTCTTAAAACAGCATAACGTACAACACTGTGATTAAAATGTAGCAAGTATTTGACGTATAACTTTAAGAATTTAATTGTTCTATTCAGGAGCGATCCGCGTTTTATGTTACCTAAATTACGAACCAGGCCTTCTTATATTTTGCCCTTCAGTACATGGATCCAAATACCTAAACTATATAAGTTACAACGAAATTGCTGATATGGCTCGTATTTCATAGGTCATTACGGAGCCTTTCAGCTTCATTAAATCGATCCCTTCGCCGGATAACAAAGTATGCAAACTATGGGAACTATAGGGCTTCTACGTGAGAATCTCAGAAAGTTTTGTGATACTACAAAAAATATACTCCAGCGTAATATTTTTTATTACATATTTTCGTAGAATGCTCAATAGGCGTCCATACAAAATTTCATGTGCTACAACAGTTTTTAACATCACTCTCAATTCCGTATCAAATACCTCTTCAATCACCTTCTCAAATGTAGCCAGTGCATTTTCGGATGGTAAAAACTTTTTTTCCCATGAGTTAATTTTTTATTTCGGAAAACTTAAAAAGTCATTCGACGCCAAATCGGGTATGTCAGGAGACGACCTATGAGTTTGGCCGGTGTGCTGTGCAGAAAAGAATAGATATACAAGAAATGTAAAACAAACTTGGTGTTTCGTTTAGAATTAAAGTTACTGAATTGTAAAGCCGTAACTGCTAGCTGCATATCTGTCATGCGTCAGACATTGTTTAGGTAGCATTCATTAATTTAAGTTCAAAAACTGAACCAAATTGTGTTGTTACATATTAACAACGCCCGTATTATGAATTATCGTTATTCACTTTGAATAATTCCGTAAAAACGCACGGTCGTATTCATTTACTCGTAGTACTGATGCGTAGTGCCGACATGAATTTATTTTCAAATATGTAAGTTTTTGCCTATAATGTCTAAACGGATGCGGCAGTTCCAAACCACTGAACAAATTTAAGAAGGTATATAATAAATATGATTTTCACGAGACGATAAATATTATAGATATTCTTGAAAACCAATCGCAGACATAACCTTCTTCGTGGTCGTTTGCGATCGATTTACGTGACGAGTGAACACAGTTATTTCTTATTGATACTTTTCTGAGATTGAGATGCTGCTATATTTTAACAAGGAGAATGTATTTTGCGGTATTCATAGCTCTAAAGATAAATGATTTTTCAACGTTTCTTTTTTATAAAAATTTTTATCTGAAACAAAGACGGGACCACGATCGGAATTGAGAATTAAAGAAATTGACACCGAGAGTAAGACCGATATTAGAATCCAGAACGGATATTTCACAATAGGGCGATGTACAAGACGTATTCATTCTACGTCATACACACGTGGGTGGAGTCGCGGGTGAAAGCTAGTGATCTATATAAAATTATATTACGTTAGATATTTATCCTTATTTTTATTTTCTCAGTAAAAACAACCCCACCGTGACGTCTACCTGAAAATCGTATATATTCAAACAATAAAACGTCAAGAAAGATCCTCAAAAACGCGGCCAGTAAAAACCTAACGACAATAATAAAACGCCGTGATCAATAGCACCCTATCTCCGTAGCTCTGTATTCGTGACCTGAATAGGTGCAGCTTAGTAAATAAACGTGACCTAATAAACAAGTACTGAACACGTATAGTTCTTTAAGTATAAAATGGTTTTTGTGCTCTATTCTACCTCTGTCGTTTTCAAGTTATACGTGGATAAATAAAATATGTGCTGAATTACGTGTTTCTTACTTTGAAAATGATTGGGCTGACGTACAAACTGCCACACGTCATTTTACTTCATTCTTTAGAGGATGATTTTCTAAAAATTGTACAATGAAACTGCATTTGTAATAACGAGATTTAATATAAAATTTTATAAAACTAACTGCATGAAAAACAAGAATTTCGTACTTCATCCCGTGATCTACTTTTTGAGTACCGGATTTTTAAAAATCTTTCTTTATAACGCCATAAACCACAATATATAGCCCGAGGTCGAGATTTTTGACTTGATATTCAGAACTACGTCGATGAATCGATTAGGATGTCTGTTATTGTACCCAACAAAAATGTTTTAAATAAATTGTAACAATATTTGTACAACTTACATAGAAATAATATTTATCACGTCGATATCCTCGGGCAATCACTTTGCCCGCCGTTCATACACAACGTTATTTCAATGAATAAATCATGCTATCCCGGGTCCCTAAACAAATATTTGGTACGTGCAAAAGCAATTCCTTGCCGGTACAGTGTACGAGCGAGATCGAAAAAATAAAATAACCGAATTTATTCAAAATCTATATCGGATTTATGTCGTAATTACGTATTCGTTTGACCTGAACGATAGATGACTTTTAATTAGCTCATTGCTGCTGCATTCCCTCTCATATGCCCACGATATTGTTATTCCAGGTTGCAGAATTTGTATCTTAAACTCTCCACGTTGGCTCTGTTGTTTTTTTTTTTTTGTTGTTTATTACTTGTTGTTTATTTGTTGTTGTTTATTTATTGTTTGTTTTTGAGCATCAATAGCTGCACGACCATTCTGGTGACGTTCCCCTTAACCGATGGCTAAACGTGACTAGGTACGAAGCGGTTGCATTAATCTAGCAACTCTTCGATTAATTCTCACGAAGGTGATCAGGATACAAACGCAATTTTTTTGGTTCGAAAGCATTGCTTTTGACCACTGTGCTACTACCGCCCTATCGTAGACGTGGTATTTACATTAAAATTCGCATATATTTACCGTTTATGTTTTGTGCGTGTGACAACGTCCATATTACTATGTGACAAAACGTCACATAGTGTGTGAGGGGTGCGCAATCTCCTTTGATAAATCGTTGTATCCTTGGTATAGGACGTACAATATCCCTTCATAAAGTGCTATATTATGTGTTGAAAGGTCTTTATTAGTAGACCACGATAAATATTGTATTGACAAAATAATTAGTGACTAACATTTGTGGCTATTTATATTTGGCAACACTTCCTTTTTGATTTAAAATAAATTTTGGTCTATTTACATAAGCAACATTAAGGGATTGTAAACTTACAATATATTTTACGTCAAGTTAAAGTTTATCACTTAAAACTTTAACTTTTATAATTTTGCACGCCTCATAAGCGGAGCGTTGAGGTAGTGCTCTACTCTCACCTTACAAAAATCAAATGATTATTTGAACTAAAAGTGCCTCTATTTATTTTTTATCGCACTTATACAATAATATTTACACATGAATATCTAGGAAAAACACTAGTTTCAACACTTATGACATTTTTAAAAGACATTTTGCGCTTTAAATTAATGAAAAAGATGTTTACCAAAATTATTCCGTGGACGTCCGTGTGTCTGTATGTAACTCCCGAAAAACTTAACTGATCTAGACCATTTTTTTTCCAAACGCTTTAGTATTATCCTAAACTAAGTCCTTTCGAAGATCACGGTCTAATTCAACGTAGTTTAATTGTAATTAGTATTTATATGGTATACAGTATAGTAAACTTAGCTCTGTTCACAAAGGCTTGCGTGGTATTGTACTGAGTTAAAAAAATGGCGCGAAACATTCTTTATTCAAAAATAATTAATTAATAGAACTAAAGATGTCACAATCTTATCTTTCATTATTTTATTTTGTTTATTTTATTATTTATTTCTGATGAAGCTGATATTTCTTTCGGTTCTATTTTTGCAAGCCTCATAAGTGGAGCGCTGAGGTAGTGCTCTACTCTCGCCTTATAAAAATCGAGCTATTTTTGAACCTAAAATTTTTTCATGTTACTCATAATGTACTTATAGACTTATGTAAATGCAAGAATGACAAGAAAAAACATTCGTACCGATATACATATTTGAAAAAATCGAACGACCGCTATGACGCGTGCACTTTTGAATTTTACAATTTTTTTTTAATTTACTCTTAAATATATAACCCTCTTAAAGCATAAAGACACGTTTAAGTTTAATCGTCAAAATTTTTTTAGTTAAAATTTCATATTTATTAATTTAATTGAATTTAATAAATTTTAATATAGCTATAATATATAAATTCGAATTTTAAATTTGTTTCGTCAGAACTGCGTTTAAAAGTAGACATTTGAAGAGGCTTTTAATTAAATAATTTATATTTATCATCAAAATTTTATTCATTTTAAAAAATTGACACATTGACTGGACCCAACTTAAATTAAGCCCTTTAATCCGTGCCATGAAGGGCACACTAGCTTTGAATATTGTTACTGCGTTCGTAACAGCAACCAGTAACAATCCCCCAAGCCCCTACTGGAACAGCGCGAAGGGCCGAAGGTTCAGTCTTTAATTTTAAATGAGATCCTGTGACAGTACAGAGTGCTGATGTCAAATAGACCGTAAAAGTATGATCGCAAAACACGACAGAACGACTATTAGTTGTTTCTATCCCCTAACAAATATGACTTTGGAATCTTCTAAAAAGGCCTATAAATCTTTTTAAAGGGTAAAATTATGTCGACTACTTTACCCGTTTAGCCCCTTTTCAATTGTTTCTATTCCCTAACAAATGTGACATTGGAATCTTCTAAAAAAAGGGCATTAAATCTTTTTAAAAAGGCAAAATTATGTCAACAACTTTTCCGGTTAGTTCATAATTAATTATTGTAGCATCACCCACATATTAGTTTGTTATTTCATCTATGAAAAAATACTGGTACAGAGTATGGGATTTTATTTTGTTCAATTTAAAGTTAAGATATGTCGTGCATAAATTCTACTTATGTCATATAATTTTCCATCTGCATATCATATATATATATATATGTATTATACTCTATCCATAACCTAGACCATACCATAATCATTTGAAAAAAAGCTGGATATACAAAAAAGCTCGACACTTGGCTCCCACACGAACTCACTGAAAGAAATCTATCGTGTACTCATTTGTGATTACCTATTGAAATGTAATGAAACCGAAACGTTTTTGAAAAGATTGACCACTGGTGATGATGATGAAAAATGCACTACCTACGACAAGAACGTGCGAAAAAGATCATGGCCAACCAAGCCCAACAGACTATAGCGAAACTCGGACCCAGACTATAATGAAGACCCAATCTCTACTACCGACAGCTAAAGCAAGAAAGCAGACTAAAGCAAGAAGTAAAGAAAATACGACCGCAACTGTTCAACAGAAAGAATATGGTATTTTACCCATACCATACGTCAGATCTTTAGCCACTCAGCAAATATTGAAAAAAATTGGTTGAGAAGTATTAATGCGTCCACCGTATTGTCTTAACCTTGTTCCTTCAGTATTTCACCTGTCTCGATCTCTTCAGAATTCTTTAGGTAGTGTTAGGTTAACATCAAGAAAGGACTGGAAAAACTACTTTTCGCAGTTTTCTGATCATAAGTCCCAAAATTTCTATAGCAATGGGATTATATCACTACCTACACAATGGCAACAAGTTGTTGAAAAAAAATGGCGCGCATGTATTAAAATTAAATGTAATTAAAACATAATGAAAAATTATCTTGAACAACGAAATAAGAAAAAACTCTTTCTCCGACCTTATATCTAATATTTTTTTATTTTTCTTTCAGTAGTAATATGTAGTAATATGTTTACATATTTTGTTGTAATATATACCGATAACAAATTATTACACTTCAAATGTTTCTGACATTAATTAAACACAAATTTTTGACATAATTTGGTTAATCATAATCTTTTTCCTTTTGACATATCTGTATTTCATAGGCTGTTAAACACAGCAGCATTCATTCAATCTGTAGTATGTTCTTAATTTCTACTGCAATATAGAACTACAAGTTTACATATAAAATAAAAATTTCAATAAATTGAAATATTTAAAATGTTATTTTATTGAAAAACGTAATTAATAAAATCATCTGTTTCTTAAATGTATGGCTTCATTGTACGTTACACAGTTAATTAAAAATGTCCGGTTGTGCTTTAAAACGAAAAATATTTTGTTCATACAGTGATTTGGCTATCGTTTGCTGCCTGCCGCGCGCGCAACTCTCTGCGGTTCACGACGTTAATAGAATTTAACTTATATTGTCCCGGGGCAGCCACAATGTAGCTATTGAAAATTGAGTTCCATTTTATTTACTGCTATAAGAGTCCGAAACTCGTTCCCGAAACTCGATCTGTGTAAGAATTGTATAAATAGGAAAATTTTGTTAGTTATCTGTAAAGAAATTTATGAAATTAAACATAACATTTTCAGAAAACTCTTTTACGATGTAAAATTTCTTTATACTTAAATACAACTAAACAGCTACAACTTTAGTGGTGTATCTTAATAGCACCTGTACTATTTTAACAAACAGGTAGACTGTCGCTCGTGATTACGAGCTTACTGAGATGTGACTGGCAACACGGTAGCCGAGCTTCGACGAAGTGCTCTGTTTGAATAATCGCATTCTGTATATTCAATCAAAGACTTAAGTTAAACAATAGATTAATAATATGTGTATTTTTTTATTAATAATCGCCCTACAACATATACACAAAATCATACGTATTTAGGGTGTTTTCACTAATTATAGAAATGTTATCATTTCCATTAAATTCCGTCCATTTAATTTAATAAAGAAAATATAAATTAGATTGAACAAGGCAATGGGTTTCACTTATTAATTCTATTTCACTTATCTCGATTAAGGAATTCCCGGTAATCGATAATTCTAAGTTGGCAACCCTAGCAATGACGCTTCGAGGGTAACGTGCGGCGGCGCCACCCGTCTATCGCAGCGATAGCGACTCCGACGCTCCCCCCTCGTATCGGCACATGCGCAGAATTGCATAAGAATTTTGCTGTCAGGCGAGCCGTTCTTAGGACATCCAACTGTGCTGTGTTTGACAGGGAAACTAAATTTATGACATTATAATAATCGGGTGCGAGCGCTATATACGATTCACGGACGAAGTCGAAGCAAAGCTAACTGGAAGGAAGATTCTTCGAGGAATTATTTAGAATTTATGATGTGGGAAACAGTGAATGTAAACGATTGTTTGAGAGATGAATAACTTCATAGACGCCTGAGGCAAAAAATGAAACGGATAGACATATGTGAATATGAAAATCATAGGCAATTAGAATTTTCCGGTGTTGTAGAAGGTATTAATAACTACAATTCTGAAGCATATCTTTTCATAATCTTTTTTTCATTCTGCTGATAGCTTTCGCCTGCGGCATCACCCGCGTAGGCGTTAATGAAATTTTTCATTTTCGTGTCTTTCATTTAATCATAATTCCTATATAAGTACTGATTTAGATTTGAATTCCGTTTCTTTGCTATTCCGCGCTTTTGATTCTGATCCTGATTCCACGCTCTATTCCGATCACGATCCTGTTCTCGAGAACGTTCACGGAATCGATTCCGATGTTTAAATGTATAGATTTTTCCCTACGCAGCTTTATAAGCGCGAAATATTATTCTCTTTCTTTCGTAATTTTCTCGTTTCTATTCCAACCCCGGTGTCACTTTTGGCTTCTTTCCCGATCTCGCTCTTTATTCCATTTCGCTTCGTAAATGTAAATTAACCGTCTATGGCCTTATTCGAAGAGTCGTAAAAAAAACACATCCATAACAAACTGATTAAAATCGGTCAAGCGGTTTTCGAAATCGGCTTGCACATGGTTCCGCTAAATCTTTGTATACAATGAGTGACCTACGATATTTTCGCCTTAATAGATACAGAAACGTTCCAAAATTTATCGATTTCCATTAGAAAATATTAAGCGATTCTTAATTAATCTTAAAACCTACAGATACGTAAGCACATCGATACACGTGATTAATGACGGGGAGAAAAATTAACATGCCGTTTGAACATCATGAGATATATTTTCATAAAATCAAATTCAGATGGATATCACAAAACTTAGTGACCAGTTTGTTCAGATACGAACCAGCTACCTTTTGCTTCCCAAGCCAACACTGCTAACTAACGGCCGCTCAGCAGGACTGTCGCATAGCGCAATATTGTCAAAGTCTAATTAATGAAAAACGTGACAAGAATTACTGCGAACGTAATGAAGTTGATGTGATTACTGACTGTGTTTGAGTCCCCACAGTTTAGCTAACGTATACTCAATTTTGTTCAACGTTGAAGTTTTGGGCCCGAGTGAGTAATGGGGCCCTCTATCTTCTACATCACCCTCCTCTCCTAACCATCACTCTATTTCTACCTCCATCAACCCCCTCCCACATACATCAGATACCTATCCGATTAATGCCCAAAGAGATGGAAATACACCGGTGACTCCTCCTGGAGTGTTCAGAGGCAGCGGTGACCACCTGCCTTTTAGCGATTCGCGTTCTCTTTTATTTCTCGATCTACTATAAAAAAATAAGAAATTTTTGTTTCGATAATCTTAAATGTATATTCTATTCGTCTTGTACAACCTGCCTCTAATCTCATTAAAAGAAAAATAGTTATTATTATCAACTATCTACCAGATGACGCCATTTACAATAAAGTGAAATAAACACATATCAAACTCTGTGTCTATGAAATGACAGATTTAAAAAAAATATATACAAAAACGTTCCTTTTGCAACAACTTTGCATTCCTTGATCATAATTTTCACAGTAGAAAAATGCAAAGCACAACATTAGTGTATTTGCATTTTTCAGAGAGTTTATCCGCAATATTTTTTGAATAATACGTCCACGGGCCTAATGTTTTGTGTCAACTTCATAAATGCGCAAACTTCGCCCGGCGCCGTCACCAAGAGACGAATGCGAAATTTTCAAAGACAATTTTTCAGTCGGCTCCCTGCCGAGGAACTTTTATTACAAGCGACAGGCCGCGGCCTCGTCCGTGCGGAAGGAGTCAATCGGCTCTCCCCAGCCTATTTTTCACTTAAACCCTTGCTGCTCTGTTTCACGTTCATATTCTTTTATGCATTTAAATATTTTTCCGAGGACGCTGCACTACCTACACCAAATTATTTTTAATATTCACGGTAAATTTGTTTATTGTTTTTCTCGATGGAACAAAAATTATGTATCGTTTATAAATAAAATGGCTTTTTTTATCATTGCGTAATTGAAAACGTATTCAAAACCTATCTTTTGATTTCATTTTATTAATAGTTTATAACTATGGGAAATAATTTAATAAAGTAATTTTTTTGTGATAATGTCTTTGATAACGTTCGACAAGAAAGGCTATTTCAATGTTGAAAAATATTAGGTCAAAGTTTTATTTTGTCTTACGCAGTATTATATATTTAGTAAGCATTGTAATTTTACTGTCATTTCAAAATTCATAATATTTTATTTTAATAAAATTTATTTATTCAGCTCTTATAATTTAAAAACTCACTTCCGCAAGGGACTACTGGACAGAAGTCAGAGGTGACACTTATTTAAATTTAACTTACGAAATCCCAAGCGTATATTTTTGCAACAAATTAAAACTATATTCTAACAGCTTCACGTAATTAATTAATCAAGACTCATGGCGAAACAAGAGATTGTTTTGGCTGTATGTAAAATTAAAATTGACGCGGCGCGCTCCACTTGTGCGTCCGCATGAATATTTAATTCGAATCTCGCTAACCAGGCGCCGATTATTTCGGTTACAATCCTGATTTTAATTTGGTTACGCGACCTTAATTTAAGTAAAATTAATTGACGCGTATGAAAATTGTATTTGATTAAAATTAGTAAAACCGAATCAAAGTATTTGCATCAGGGAATGGGAAAGTGAGAAATTTCACAGTTCAAAACCTAGTTGATCTCAAAAAAGGTTTAGTTTGGTATCTTTTGTTTGACCTACGTCGATAGCGTCAACATAGTAGACTATACCAACATTTTCACACGGTCATTGTACATTTCGACATTAGTCTGCGACTTAGGACATCGAAACTTAAGAACCAACCAACCGAATAGTGTAGTTAGGCATTTTGTAACTTACGAGTTAGTAATATTAAAAAAGTTAGCATGTAAGACGCGATCAATGACACCTTGTTTTGATGCCTATTTCTTAGTATTTGTCGCGGCAAACTTGACAAATGATGGACGTCACCAAACTTCGGTCTCTTTGCTACCTGTTGCGTCATATTTTTAGCTTGCAAATTATTCTACAGACCACAACTAGATCTTTTGTTTGTTCTACTTGGCGAAAGTGCTTGTTCACCATCAGCTTAGCTACACGAACCTACCAGTGAATAGCATTAAAATGTTTGGTCATATAAAAACTCATTGTCGCAGCATTGTCAATGAATTATGTTAAAAATTTAAAATAAAAATAATTAATAAAAATTAAATGTATAGTGTATATTCGTGTTTCATTTTTCTCTGAATTTCTAATTTGGTAAATCTAACTGAATAATTTTTTTCTTTGGTCCCAATAAATATTGGATATAACATTTAACCTCGTCAATGGATTCCGCTTATTACCTCTAGCCATAATTTAATATTATTGTTTTAATTACACTAAAATATTGTAAGACGAAGGTCTAAGTAATATTAAAAGTCTATGGACCAAATCGGTTGCGTTTATAAAATAGATTTCATTGAGTATACTCTATAAAACATTTAAATAAGCAATGTTTTAAAATTTGCAACAAAAGTTACAATTGAAAAAAGAAACAACATAATTTTTCAAAATTAAAACAAATATGCAAAGGAAAAGAACTCTGAAAAAAATTGTTTTTTACTTGTATGGTTTCGGTTAGTTTTGTACTGAAAATGGCGCGTTCAAACATAACTTATAAAATAACTTTAACCCTATTTAAATCTACTTAAGTACGTAGTAACGCGGTCGCAAACTTATTGCAAAGATTTAAATGCGGTCAAATGCAGATAAATATTACAAATAGACCAAAAAATCTCAACATTCTATCATAGATCGTTCAATCAATCTGTATAAAAAAAAGTCCTTGAGCACGGAAATGATTCTCGTATGTAAGCACACCCTACCTTGCCACACGGGAGATTAAATATCAATAAAACCTTTTTTTATATAAGGGGCTCTCGGGATAACTGTTCTGTCGTGTAAGCAATGTTTAACGCACACAATATGAATTTGTAAGTCGGAACGTGTTTACATTAATTATATGTTAATACAATAATGGCCGCATAGTCAAATAGAAATCCATGGTCATAGGAACTCGAAAGCGTTTCATGACAAACGCGAAAATATGTAAACGAATATTTTAGGAACCAACAGTTGCGTGTAACTCCTCTTTCATTTCCGAGTTCGGCTTGATAACCAACACGATCCCGTATCATTTCCAATTCAAGAATAAACTTATCTTCAAGTTTCTTGCTTATTCTTCTTGAGCAAAAACCGCATTCCAAACGAGCAGCAAAATGCTGAATCGGTAAGGTCTTTAAATACTGTGACGTATTTCAAAGGTTTATTTTATAATCTATGGAGCGGTTATTTTAAAATTTGAATTTGAGACAATTTCAGTATTACCTAAAAATGGAGGCTTGTAAATTCCTCTAATATTTTTTTAACTCCTGAAGTTATGGTAGGATGTTATGCAGTTATTATAATTCTGTCGTAACTTTATTGTCTTCAATTAAACACGCAACACAATAATTATGTCGCCTGTTTATCTACAATTTTGAACTTCGGATCTGAATTTTCTCATAAAGAAGAAATAAAGTGTCATCGCGTAATCTTGAATCGAATTCAAAGATACAAAGACGCGCAGGAAACAATATCCTTTGTGGTTTCTCCCATCTCCTAAATACACGCTTTTGCACTCGCGCAGAGAAATAAAAATTGAGCCGATTATCATCAAAGCGCCAAGATGGCGGCGAGAGATAGAACCTAGTAATTATTTATTTATGTGGGCCATTGCCCACTATTATTGTAGTAAACTTTATATAGAAAACATTAAATCTTGAAATACGCTATTGTAATTTAAATTTACCTCTAGTTCGAAAGGTAATTTTCCCTCAAGAAGCAACGAAATAAAAACAATAACATAAACAACAACAAAAAAAATGACAATCAAAAACAAAAGTATTATAAAAAGAGACAACCCGATAAGGACTCGAACTGATTATGTAAGCAGATATTTGTTCTCAAAATCATCGAAATTTCAGTAATAATATTATACAACAAGTGGTTCTTTAATAATCATCTTAAATTTGTTGTTAGGTAATTTTACTATACCGTATAGACGCATGCGTAACACCATATACAAGTTAGTGACTTTATGTGATTGACTGACATGTAATCACAGTTTATTTTTATTTCTAGTATCGAGCCTATATCATTCTCTATTCTTTCGAACTTTTCCAATTTTTTTTACGTATATCAAATTTTCGTATACAAACTCAATGAAACAATGTCGATCTGATTATTATTGAAATCCCGACCTCAGTCAAGACCAGGTTGTGTATTAATATCGAGATCCTTATTCCGATCGTGATTCCGCTGCTGATGACAAACATCATCTTACATTTATTTGTTCGCAGCTTTAACCGCGTATAGATATCGAACAATCTTGTGTTCTAATTTTCCCCGTCTTTCTTTATTGCCGATCTTGGTATGTCTGGATACTAATTTAAGGCGACACAGTTCTTGAAAAAATAAAATATAAATCCTTAAAAATAGGAGTTACGAACGTGGTGCTTAACAAATGACATTCAAATAGCAAAGGTTGTACTTTTGTACAATTATACTTTACGTGCACAGTGGACTTGTCTTCATTTTATAATTTCATAGGAAATAAACATTCAATTAAAAAATGTTTAATAATATTTTTTTAATTTTCAAATATAAGTGAATGCTGATGAATTATTGGGTTAATACAATGAAACTGTATAGTAATTTGAAGTAATATAATTCTAATTGAAATGGATATATTTTTGTCATTATAAAACTAGCTAAAAGTATAACTTTGTAATGGCTCGCGTATCGTATCGTATAAAGTATATATATCTTAAATAAAATTATACTTTAATCATTGGAAAATATTTTTATTTCAAAAATATACTTCTTGATTTTATTTCCGTCGTTTCCTGTCATCACGCATTAATGATCGATTACGATCACGCTTTACACGACCCGTCAACGTACGACGGCGTGGCATGTTATTTTTAAAATAATAATTAATAAATAACTTATAAATTATAATAATTAAAACTTTTTCATCACTCGTATTAATGTCATTAAATTTTTTTGGGTTATTTAACTGTAGAACTGCTAAAATTAATAGATTATGTTTTGTTATTACGTTTTTTTGTATTTTTCATTGACGTTTTTTAATACGTGAAAAAAACCTATAGATGACAACATAATTAAAATATACAGTTCACAGATGAAATCATTTATGATAGACACTCGCCATACTGGAGGTCACTATACATTACATGTATACTGAAGTCCCCAATTATACAATATAGTATAGCAAATACTATGGTTGGGGGTTCCACCATATATAGATACATTTTATAGAACTCAATTCGCGAACTCTACTATTTACTACAAAGTTATGTAATTTTACATTTATATATTATGAACAATGATGAACTGACCAATTGTATATTAGTATTTGATGTAGCTCACAGATGGAGTCACTCTCTCTCTCTCTCTCTCTGTATATATATATATATATATATATATATATATATATATATATAGTTTTTCTAAAAATAATAATTGATAACACATCTAGACATTAATATGAAGCAATTACATTTAATTTTACGTCTAGATGTTTTGTAGTTTTTCTGTAAAGTGTACCACAAAAAAGTGATATTTTGACCTAGTAGAGACTCGCATCGCTCGCCTAATAATAAAATAAAATCAATAAAAAATGGCGACTATTTGTAAGCAAATGCCTACCAAAACTCTATAAAAAATATTTTAAAATTTATTGTAATTTATGGAAAACAAGTCTGCCACGTATTTAATTTAACTAATAAATACGTGAGTAATAGTCGATTGATAATTGTTAGTCAAAAGCATGTTTTTTAAAATAAAATGTTACAAAAAATGTAAAATGTAATCCGCCTTTCAACTATACCACATATATAATCGTAAATATTGTCAAATAGTTGCCATATACATTTTAATGTTTATCTTTGTTGCAGGGTTTGATGACGGTGATCAAGTTCGGGTATAGCCTAGTCATAGTCGCGATACTCCTCATGATATGGGCTTCCCTCGCCAGAGCTTTAGAAGTAAGTATTTTAAGTCTCAGCCCGAGTTAAACCTTACCTCATATCAAGTAATGATTTCGCAAATGCATATAAAAACGTAATCTGTAATTACAGCTATGTAGTATTTTTCAACCATACGCTTCGATTTCTTACATAATTATCCAATATCTAAGGTCCTATTCTATATGCGATGGCAATTTAAGGATGTTTTTCAAATTTTAAATATTTTAAAAATTTCAATAGAAAATGTCTTTGCATGCATGCAAGGATCACACCATGTGAAAATCTGTAATCTCTGCTTACTTTTCTAGGAGATAAGCATGAGTTTATAACAATAATAGTAATAATTATAGTAATAATAGCTATACAAGATCAAATTATCAAAACAAGAAACTACGCAAAATAAGTTCTGAAAGAAACTATAGAGACAAACAGCCCTAGCATACAAAGAATACACTCACAGACAGGATTACGTTACAAATCCATCAACAACTCGCTCTCATACTTATGTTTAGGAGGTTATCCGCCTACTACAAATAAAAATCCGCCAACGTTCTGAAAAGTAGCTCTGCAAAACTATACTAAGACCGATACGTAATAATTGACCGCACCATCCTAAGCAATAGACCAGACATCACACTCACCATGAAACACATAAAAACCAGGTACTTCATAAATATAACAGTACCCAAGACTAGTAACCTGAAACAAAAACACACCGAAAAAATACAAAAATACATCCCCCTGGCAGGCGAAATTAAACAAATATGGCACCGAGAGTACGTCAGAATAATTCCAATCATCATGTCATAAACTAGTGCCATACGTAAGACCCTGAAAACAGCCCTCAAAATCCTACAGCTCCCCGAATACACCTACATAACCATGTAAAAGTCAATAGTCCTCGACACCTGTTTCATAGTACTCCGTGTCCTCAATCCAACATCATTACCCCTAACCAATGACGAAGAAACCAGACTGACCCAACAATACACACCAAAATAATACACATACATATGTCATACAATTATAATACAACATACAAACAATCCTAAACACATCGGAAATAGAAAAGACATAAGCCCGTTTCTACTCCGTAAACCGACTTCGTCGAGATGTATGTATAGATGTTGATCTTTATCATACTAAAGTCGTCAGATGTGAACATTAAAGAGTAGTTTTTTTTCCAGTTCCAATCAGTATTTTAAGGATTTCAAATATGGCGGCTTTAGAATCTACGTCATTTCGAGACTTATTAAGACATTACGACATCCACCATTTCGTGTAAAATTCTACAGCTCTGTAATATCAGATGGAAACATATGAATACCAGGGGCGTTCTCTACAAAGTGAGAATGAGGTATAAATTCTTTGGAAACAAACGAATAAATACTAGATGATAAAGCTGAAATATTGGCTAGATTAAAGAAAAATTTAAAAGTCTTATATTTTTTTAATGGAAGTCTTTTGTTTCCAGTCTGTCGTAGCGTGTTATTTAAAATGGAAAAACTTGAATTTCGTGCGGCTATAAGTATTTGTGCCTGAAAAATTTCAGTATAGAACGACTTAATCGAGACTAACAGGATACTTTAAGAGAGAATGCTCCACGGCATTCTAAATTTACTCGTTGGTGCGCCGAATCTAAACGTGTAAGAACTTGATCAAAAAAAATGACCCTCGCTCGGGTCGCCCAACGACGGTGGTGATTGAAGAAATGGCAAAAAAAGTAGAAAAAATTGTTTTAGCAGATCGTCGTATCGCGATACATATTATAATTGAAGAAACAAAGATTTCGACTGGTAGCGGGCATAGAATTTTACACGAACTCATATGTTCGAATGAAAAAAGTATCCGCGCGGACAAAAGCAAACCAGGCTGAACATTTCTCGAACTTCTTTTGGAACCATTACAAGGAAATCTTGTTAGTTTTTCGGTTCAATTTACAACCATGGATGAAACGTGGCTTCATAATTACGATGCAGAAATAAAGTTACACTCTATGACTTGAAAAAGACCATTATTTCCAACCCCTAGGACGTTTGAGGCGAGTCGTTCTACCTGTTATATCATGGGCTCTCTTTTTTGAGATAGTAAAGGTCTGATCTTGATAGAATGTCTTGGTTGTGGCGCTAACGTTACGGATTCTTTGTACTTATACAGAACAAATAAAAAAATTGCGTAACGCAATTCAAAGAAACAGGGAGACGAACTTGCATAAATTTTTTCGTTCCATCGAGATAATGCCTCGGCTCACGGTCCGTCTTTGCTGTGGCTGCAATTCGAGATGCTGCGTCTTCGAAGTACTTGGAGCTTTCTCCATATTGACTCGACCTTGCCGCTAATAATTTCTATTTCCAAGGTTGAAGGAGTATCTGAAGGGACAGAAATTCGAAAATGATGAAGTAATTGTCGCTGCAATAATTTTTAGGCACTCAAAATGAAGAATTTTTTAAGGAAGGAATTTCAAGCTTATATAAAAAAGATATGCCAAGTATGTTATGCTAAAAGACGACTATGTCGAAAAAATAATATAACATTTACTAAAAGTAACCGGCAGCATACTCATTCTCACTTTTTATTGAACGCCCCTCGCATAATTGTTTCTTTTATAGACTTTGAACCAAAACGAAAGACGTGAATAGTAAACGCAAGCCGTAAAATTTGACAGGTTATGTTTGGATAATGTGTCAAATCTATCAGATTACCTTTAGTATTTGCGATTGTTTTGATGCAACCAACAGTATATAAAAAATATGTTAGCCGATTTTGATGAAATAATGGCCTATATGTTGCCCGAGCTATGCATAAGTTCCTGTGCAGACCCCACGAAATTCGCCTAGTCCTTATGAAGATTAGCGTGTATAAACAGACAAACGAATAGAGACAGATTTTAAACCATTTTTTTAAAACATAGGTATTTAATATACTGACACAAGGGTATACACTCTTATACGTTTAGATAGATCTATTAACTACGATTAATTATATTTCCATATATATGTTTTAGGGATTATATTTAGATATAAGATATTATTATTTTTGAATACTATCCAAGACTTTCATTAGTTTTTGTGTTCCTGATTAAATATTTTGAAGATGCGCGCCGATTACCCTTGTCTCCTTTGAAACCACATTTTCTATAAGATTTCTCCTAAGAATAGTTTGTAAACATTCTGTAATGTATTTGGAATCTGCATTAAATTTCTTATTTCATTTTAAACTTAATGTTTTCAGTAAGGTTCCAGATATTTATTCTGATTCACTAATAGATTATTGAAATTTTTTATTTACGATAAAAAGAGTTTATTAATATTTGTCATTTAATTTTAAAGTAAAATTTTTTTTTTGTTATTACTTTGCACAAGGACAAATGAAAATTATGTGCATTCATATACTATGTATGTCGTATATGAATGTATGTATGCATGTAATATATATACTGTATACTTTATGTGTAAATGTGCATAATTTTCGTCTATTCATATCTAAAGTATTTATAAAATATATTTTTATCGTTAGGAATAGATATATTAATTTTTGCTAATTAAAAAAAAATAAGTAAACAGAACAAAATCTGAAAAACGATTGACCCTGCAGGCCATCCCCAAAATTTCTTACTACTTTCGAGGTCAAAGTGTTCAAAAATAAAAGCTCATTATTGCACTCAACACTCTCAAAAGATCGAGTTTATTGCTTTTTAAAGTTCCTCTTGCTCTTAAATATAATTTTACTACTTTTTAAGCTGTGAGTTGAAAAATCTATATGAATATATTAAAAAAGAGCTTCTTTTTTAAATTTTTCGACTAAGATATCTTAGTCGAAAGTCGGGCAGAATTGATTCAACGTTTCTACACACACACAGGCACACACACGCACGCACGCATGCTCGCACGCATGCTAGGGCGTAGGAAGCATATTGTTGTAACGTAAAAAAACATAAAAATAAACAGAATTTTTAAAATTTATTTAGGCTATTTTGTTAATATGGTTGAATTATTTGATAAAAATTAAAAATAATAGCATTTCAATTTTTAAGGTATATTAATTAATTCAAGAAAATTAGGATTTTCGCCGATTTTCAATTTATAAAATTCATAACAAGTAATGGCTTGGAGATACGATGATGGGTGTGAGGACTTTTTTTATTCAAATATTATGAAAAATACAAAAAAATTTATTGATTGCAATAATTGCATTTTTTCTAGGCCGTATAGTTTTTTGTTGTTTAAACAATAACGTCAAAAGATATCAAGTGTCATCTTACACTTTTTCAATCACAAAGACCTTCCGGATATTTAAAAAAAAAATTACGAATTAAAACAATTTTTCAAACGAATACGCCACTATGCTCTGGTCTATATATAGTATATGATAAAATAAAGCCTTACACTTTAATAAGTGTAAGGCTTTGATTGTGAGTAATAATTTACTCAAAATTTCATCATATTTTGATCCACATGTTCTCAGAAAGTTGACTACAGTAACTAGGTAAATATTAAATAAAAATTACTATTCAATATATTATTTATCAGTAATAACAATATAATTTTGTTCATTTCAGCTACACGTGGACACAGGTCATCCGCCATGTCTGTTCCAAGGCCTATGCACATGTTCAAAGCCGGCAGGCGATCTGGGTATCGTGACGTGCAACTACGTGCCCATCCTGCGCGTGCCGCCGGCCGTGAACAGCTCCAAGGTCTTCACACTCGAACTTCAGGGCAACGGCATCAGAGACCTGGAACCGTATTTCTTTCAGAGCACAGGTAAGTAAGCTTTTTCATTTATCAATGTGTGTTAGGTATCAGCCTATCTGAATAGTGGATGAAATTGTTGGTTCAAGATTTTTATTGGTAGTTGGATGCAAATTTTGTATTGTTGCATTTATGTTAATCTATACACATAATAAAATCGTAAACCAGCCGTGTATGCGTATTAAACATTTTTTCAAAAAAACTATTTATACACGTTACACGGTGAATTATTGTCTGTTTGTCTGTGCGTTTGTGCACGTTGATCTCAGAAACGGCTTAACCGATTTGAATGCGGTTTTCATTGCTGTATTCTGGCAAGCTTCCCGTAACGTTTACTGTTTATTTAATTACAATCAAAAAAGGTATACGTACAAAAAAATTATGTTATCCTTCCGTCTTAGTATATTATATCGATAATAATGCGAACAAACATTATGAAAATTATATTTTTTTAATTTGCAATTATCATTAATGTCTTTATTGATATATCAATGATATTTATCTACAAGTTTATATACATATTATTTAACATATTAATGTTCAGCATTGACTAGGAAAAGTGAAAAGAATTACATTAGCGCCATTTTGAAATGTAGTCTTCTACAACACAATATATAGCGAACACGTAAAAAGTGTAAAACAAAGCATTAGCTGATATAAATTGAAAAGCTTACATCGATACGTATTAGAAGACTCAACGTCTCCCTGTCAGTCTGTGCGTTTATATCCTTTTAACGCGAGAACCACTTATCTGGCTTACATGTTTTTTTCAATGCATAACCATGTTATCTGACTGAGTTATAGGACATATTTTGTTACATAAACGAAATAGGCAGTGATGATAATGATGAATCAAA
Source organism: Eumeta japonica (assembly GCA_005406025.1). Taxonomy (NCBI): domain Eukaryota; kingdom Metazoa; phylum Arthropoda; class Insecta; order Lepidoptera; family Psychidae; genus Eumeta; species Eumeta japonica. Next base: position 7,635 of record BGZK01002163.1, on the reverse strand, counting down.
TAGGAAAAATGGCGCTTTTGGGCCGCTCAAATGCCCTACTCTGAGAAACGTAAGAGCTATACAAAATTAATGTGGTTGATAAAATTGTAGGTCTTAAAAAGACCTACGAAAAAATCTGCGATAGCGTTGTCTATGTTCTAAGGATGATCAACAACAAGCATTTGTGTCTTTGAAAAACGCCCCGGCAGTCGCCTGCGAGAAACCGACATGCGCCCATTAAAAAAACGAGGGATGTTGTATACAAAAAGGCATACATAAATAAATAAAATATATTTTTTCAGATTAGGAAATAAGAAAATACACGGAATACCTAAAATGTCTAATAGTGTATTTAAAATGAAAACATATGCCTTATTATTATTTTTTTCGTAATTAACATTCCCAAGTAAAATTCTATTTTGTTTATAAAAAAAACTTAAACTTCAATTCTGTATTTCACGCGAGCGGAGCCGCGGGCTGTTAGTATTGAATGAAATAGAAAACTTTAAGTATTATTTCAGTGTTTGCCTGTCTGTGTGAGTGCCCGCCGTTCGACGTTGAAGAGAAAAATTTCGATTATTTGTATACAGTTTGGTAATGATTTAGAAAGGAATTCAAAATAATAGAATTCAGGAACTTTTAGACAATATAGAAAAAAATATTAAATTAAATAATTAATGTAATGCACTTTCAAATGTATCCCAATACTTCAAAATTGTTAAAAACTAAACCAAAATCCTAAGATGACGACCGTTGTTTTAGTATAATGAACTGCTCATTATAATATACATTTTGAAACACTAAATTATTGTTTAATGTTAAAAATTGTTAGAAATTGTTTTAATATCACAGGTTTTTTATTTCCAAGATTTTTAAATTACTAAAATCAATTTTCATTTCAATGTTTTTATCTTCTGGCTTATAATTACTTTTTAGAGCTGCATTATTTTTAGTTTTTTTTATTTTTAGCCTCTCGTCAATCCGTCTATTGTTTTCGACGTTAACGGATAAAATTCTAAAATGAAGTCGTTGAAATAATTTCATCCAGTAACATCAAAACTCATCAATCCCAAAAACTAATCTACCCAGTAACTCCATAAAGCGAGTAGGTCGAGACGATAATCATCAAAATCGGTTATTGCGGTCGAGAGAAATCGTTGCCGAAAGAAATGAAAACGAACATTTCCGTCCTTTTTAGGGTTCCGTATGAAAATGGCAATCGAATGCTTCGGTAAATGTGAGCTACCAAATCAAATCAAATATTTGATTATTCTACAGCAAATAATATTCTGACTGTCAAATCGAATAATTTAAAAATTGCTAAAAAAATATAATCAAAATCTGTAATAACCACGAAAGAAAATTGTTTTGACGTTTATAAATATTCACATTTAATTTAATTGCGTTTTCGCTAGTTTGCTTTTTAACTGACCCCTCAACGGTTGAATGGGCATTTTAATAATTTAAAAGTTATATTAATAGAGAAATAGTTAATGTTACGTTTAAGTTATTAGTTGTTACGTTTAAGTTATTAGTTTACAAAAAAAAATCAGTTTCAACAACAACAAGAGTTTCTTATTTTCTGTGAGAAAATTCAGTTTAACATGCAATAAGAGTGTACAACAAATTCAATTGATTAAGAATTCTTTTTAAAACTCGATGTCCTTTTTCGAGTCTCTGTCTGTTTGCCGCTTATGTCCTTTCACACGGGAAACGCTTATTTGATTTATATGTTCTTTTTTAATTCATAGCTTTTGTGTCTGACCAGTCTCTCCTATAAAGTAACTTATGAAACAAGCAGTGACCATAAGGGAGAATCAAGTCGGAAAAAGGACGCCATTGGCGAGCTTAGCAGCCCTACGCTCAGGGCTGGATCTACCATATGGCTTTTTGGGCTTCATCCCAGGGCTCCGTGGACTTAAGGGGCCCCCGGCTAAGTCAAGTCAGTCAAAAATAGATGATATGCGAAAAAATAGGTGGGCCCCTAAGTAGTATTAGCCCAGGGTCCCCTTAACTCACGGTACGGCCCTGCCTATGCTGTGTAACCCATATGAGATATATAAAATTAATGTACTACATAATTGTAAGTCTTAAAAAGACTTATAAGGAAGTCCAGAATAATATATCTCTATCTTCTAAGGATGACTCACAATATACATTTTTGTCTTTAAAATAACACCCAGCGGTTTACGATGAGAAACCGCCAGGAGCAGTGGGTGGTAGCAGGGGCACACGATTCGTGCCCTACTTTGTATATATATAAAAAAAAACTAGACCATAATTCTGTAATCCAGGTAACGGAGCTTAGGTACAACGTAGAATATTAGGTATCCTATGTATTAGATTTTAAGCTCGAAAATAAAAATATTAGTCTAAGTAAAAAGTTGAAAATGGGGAAAAATAAAGATACTGGTCCAAAAATACATGCGATAGCTCAATCGATTCGGAATAATGTATAGAAAAATATATGGCTTATTAGCAAATAAAAAATAGCAAAAGTTATAAACAATTAAAGATCTAAAAAAGGCATCACCGATTTCTCATAAACTTTTAATATGTGACAAATTTTAATAAAAGGCCCCTAAAAAATAGGAAATTTCTTATAAAAAACCTCTGGCTTTCGGAATTCTATCTCCATTATTTATAATTTTAATTTAACGCTAAAAGTGGACCTTCGCACGGCATTTTAAGATAGCGCGTGGCGTAAAATCGAGTACGTCACACTAAATAATTTATTTAAGATAGATATTAAATATTAATTTAAAAATTTGAATAAATTATGGTGTATTAAAGACACTTAAAAAATTATTCCCGTTAAAAATTTAACCTAAAGTCAAATATTTAAACAATTTTTAATTATCAAAATTTTCTACAACTTTCGTCTTAATTGTACATTTTAAAAAATGTTTAAATAGTTGAAATAATTTTTTTTCGCTTTTTGGAGCCTTTCTTATATACATACAGAACACCTCATAAAAGTTTAAAAAATTTCAGTAATTTGTTTATAATAAATTTCTAACTTAAATAAAAACTGACATAGTAATATTGTTTAACGTACAAATTTATTATAAACGAAGTATTGAAATTTTTGAAATTTAACTTTACGAGATATCGGCGAAAAACAAAGTGACTTTTTTTTCATTTTTAATTGTTAATAATTTTGCAATTTTTATGTGCTAATAAACGCTTTCGATACATTTTCTAGACATTATTCCGCCATTTTCAATTTGTTACCTAGACTACATTAATTTATACAATATATATATATTATTTTAACATTTAAAATATATTGTCACTACATTTTTACTATACGCATAGTATTTTTGTTAGCACAATAATTTAATCAAACGATCATATTCATGAGATGCATGCTATTATAAGGTCAGCATGTCAAACAACCAAGTGGCTATTTAGTTGCAGCTCACGAAGGCCACGATTTGTAATAGTCGGTTACGTAGGTGTGATGCAATGTTTACAGACGTATCTATGAATTGCATAAATTACACCAGAAAGTTTCGCAAAATTGTTATGTATAAATTACTGTAATAAACAGACACACAGAATAACAATATTCACATTAAATTTGTTAGATTAAAATTAGGGAGCGTTCTACATTTTCTTGTGATATGACTTTTTGGAGTTTAATAATTAGTGTTGTTGTAAATATTTATTGTGTGATAGGAATGAATAAACATAGATTTGAGTTTTTATGGGAATGGTAAAAGCTAACAAAAATGATGTCTTTTTGAATTTCCTTTTTAACGCGGCGGTTCATTTAGCATATATAATTTTAAGTCCGCGAATGAAGAATTTTCTCCGTATTCATTATAGCCTAGTACTGGGCTTTTGCTTATGACAGACTGACAATATTTATAAAGGTTTCGTTAAAGTCTGTGTTCACGTACAACTACGAAATGACTTTCTGAACGAATTAACTTTAATTAAATTAAAAACAAGTTTTTGTATTGAAGCAGATAAAAGATCGGATCATCGAACATTGTAGGTTGTAGTTGTAGATTTCAATAAATTGTGCTTCATTGAGTTGGTCGTAACATGTCGGTCTTGTTTTTATAAATGATTATAACTTTGTCTACATTCGGAAAATACACACACACGCACACGCACAAAAACACCCACAGACGCATGCACACATATACACGCACAGAGAAACACACGCACATATCGAAAATCGATTGCTGACGAGTTCGTTTTATTTTCTTAAGCGATTAGTGCATTCATAAATAAGAGCAATCAATAAAAAGTTTTAAAGGAGTTCCATAGCCATTTATTGTATCTCAATGTTGATGGATATGAATAATGCTGTTCTGTGTGTTTGCTTTTTATCCCGTCTTAATCATCGAACAGCTGATGTTGTCATTTCTAAACAATAAATAGTGTGATACAAAATGGAACAAAATATATACCCGTCAATTGGCTCGATTCTCCTTATCTCGCTCAATTGCAGGCACACTAAAATGAGCATTATAGTATTAACGTTCTCATTTGAAGACTGTAATGTTACATATTAGAGACACTTAAGAAACGTTTTTCGAATAGCCCATGTTACCAATACTCAATGAAGCGGCAGCTAACTCATTAGCCGTCACAAAAAAAAAAAAAACGTGGATATCTCTGCAGGCCAGCCTTAAATTTTTTGGCATTGTTTCGAATAAAACTAAAAAAAAAGACATTAACGTTTTCGTGCCCGGAAAGTACGAACACATTATTACTCAACATTTTAGAGTTGGAAATTACAAGTGTATAAAAATGAACTGAATGTTATTTCTCAAATGTTTTGTCAAAGATATCTTTTGAACGAAACAATCGATTTGAACGAGGCTCGTGGCATTCTTGGTAGTTTTTTCAGCTCAATTAGTGTTTAGATTTTAAAAATGTATCTGCCTGGAAATTTAAAAACTTAAGAAACATTTCTCACTATTTCGAAAACGGCTACTTTTGATCAAGTCGATAGGGTTCAACTTAAATTGCCATGTTCGACGCGGCTTCTTGATTGAAAAAATATGTTTTCGAGGTGGCACTGTTTCATATTAAGGTTTTGGTATTTCATAGCAAACAACGCTTCTTAGAAAATTAATGAACAACCTACAACATTAAGGGCTAATGTAGCTTCCTATTAATAAAGCAATTTTGCAAAACAAAATCTCCTTTTCATATATTAGTATAGACTTTATCACGTTTTATCTGAACCGTGAAAAATTGATTAACAATCAGTTTCTAAAATTACGCCGCTGTCATAAAGTCATCGATTCTTATGAACGTGCCAAAAAGGTTTTTACGCCAAATGACTTCCAAAAAAATATTTATCGTGTAGAGACACCGACGAGTGGGTCAATAAGTTTGATTTTGTTACGAAACACAATAAATATAAATCTTAAACACTGGAACGACTCAACTACAAATTATTGCCGTGCTGTAAATATTTGTCCGAATGTTCATTGAGTTTCTGATATCTTACATTCCAATAATATTTCCAGGTCTATACAGGCTGGCGATAAATCAAAACCCCTTGGAGACCATACACGAAAAGGCATTTTACGGCCTGGACAACACGCTGTGGGAGCTGGAGCTGAAACAGGATAAGTTGACCTCAGTTCCGAGCATAGCGCTGCGGTACTTGCAGAAACTCAAACTGTTGGACCTGTCAGGTAATTTTATGCCAGAGTGGTCTTATCTACTTCCTTCTTTAAAAGTTAGGAATAAAATGATAGATATAGCCGATAACATTACATGTGACATCAGACCAATATGGTAATTAAAAAAAAAATACTTTAACAAATTTTTAGAAAACTAGAACATTTGCTTATTTAGGACCATTTCGGTGCTTAAATGAAAATTTAAAAATTAAACAAAACTGAAAAACAAAACACATTTATTTTTAGTTTTATTCAATAAACATTGCAACTATCGATCCAAGTTTTTCTTTTGTGAGCATGTACAATTTATACAGTTATATTAAATATTTGATTATGTCATTTTCACATTAAAGTTCGTAGCTGAAAAAATTGTTGAAAGTCACGACAAAGTACTTCTTACTATTCAATTTTTTTTTAATTTCAGCTAACGAGATAACCGAAATATCAGGCGAAAACTGGCGCGGTCTGGACATGCTGCAGTCTCTGACCTTGGCAGACAACTCCATCTCCAAGTTACCCCTGGACGGTTTTTCCGGACTACCGTCACTGGAAACGCTGGACCTCTCGGGAAACCACTTGGCCATAATAGACGGAGGTGTTTTTAGAGATGGAATGAACAGACTCAGCAAGGTAGGTGACGATATCAAACGCTATTAATGACTAATTTTTATTTTTCAACATTCAATCGCAACAAATTTCACTATAAAATTTTCTTGAACGACATATGAAAATAACTTTTTCTTAAATATTTTAGCTAGATGTAAAACCTATTTATTTAAAAAAAAAACCTATTTTTCATACACATTAATTTGATTGATATGATCGATGAAATGATTGCAGAAAACCAATGAAAAGTTTAAAGAAAAAGTGTATTTAATTATGTATTTCAATATAACTATTGTCTTAAAACTGAAACAAAAAAAAATGTCACATTCTGAAAAAACAAGCTAACTACTGAGTACGCAAATCGTAGGGCCTTGTTAATTTTACCTGAGGCTGTGCTTTTCGTTTTTACACGTCGATTCCCTCGATTTGAAGCTACTAAAACATTTGACCTCATGTTTTTATTATAATTACTCGTAGGTAATGTATCATGAAAATATATGAAAAGCTATTCATATAATATTATTTTGAACGAGCCGAAACGAAGAATGTGTACATTAAATATTTTTATACAATAAAAGAATTACTACATATTGTACTTATGTTCCCGAGACCAAAAAAATACTTTTTAGAAATCTTGTTTGTTTGTCTATGCGTTTGTGCACGCTAATGTCAGAAACGGCTTAACTGATTTTAATGTCTTATGATGTATTATGATAAGCTTCCCATAAAATTTATGTGGTATCTATTTAATTCGAATCGGTATCCAAAAAAAATTACTTTAATCTATAATATTAATTGTTTTATTAATATTGATTAAATATAATATTATTTATATAATTTCTATAAAACGATCTCTTGAGTTATCTACGGTAATTAGTAGTTAATTGAAAAATATTAAATAAAATCATTTATAAACACTATTCTGTATATACATATATATCTATATGTATGTATCTGTAAATCCAAATATACTCTGTTCCTCTAAATCGGAACCGTTACCGATACCAGAAATTAAATCTTAAACGAGACGGGGAACGGAACAGAAACTCGAGATCGGGGTCGAAATCAAGAACGGGACTAAGGTCCAAATCGAGTGTGGAACTAAAATTACGATTAATAGCGTGACTGGAATCGGAATGAGAAACAATACATAAATCAAATTAGAGAATGGGACCAGTATTGAAAGCGGGACCAAAATTTGGGATCAAAAGCGGAACCGTGATCGAAATCAAAAGGTGAAGCGTATTCGCATCGGCAGCAGGATCGAGATCAGAATCGAGCACGGGACGGCGACCAGGATCATGCCTAAGAACGTAATCAGTCGGTATACAAAATGAAAGAGTTCATTCTATATCCATAGGGGTGAAAATGTGGGCGGTAGCTAGTCATTTATAAA
>BGZK01002162.1:0-75384 GCA_005406025.1 Eumeta japonica | reverse complement strand
AATGTAGTATCTCTTAGATTTTGATACAATCGACGGTTCTTTTTGTCTTTATGCTAAGCGATATAGCCAATTATAATTTTGGGGCATTTGTACTCAAATACAAAATATCTTTATTTCATAGGTTACAAAATAACACTTGAAATACGTCATAATTTGTTGCGAATTTACACTTTACCGCTCGTTCGAAAGGCAGTTTTCCCTCAAGAAGAATAACGAGCAAGAAACTTAAGGGTAGCTCTTTTATTATTAATTAATTAATTTGCACATACATAGCCAAAACAAATACAAAACATTAAGAATGAAACAGCCCGGTAAGAAGTCGAGCCGCTTATGCCCATGGATAATTGTCTTCTAAATATTCAGAAAATGTATAATACCCTTTTTTAATGAGTGATTGTTTAATAACACTCTTAAATTTATACAGGGGTAAATCTTGTATATCTACAGGAACCTTATTGAATACACAGAGCCCTCTAAATGAATTTAGACTTTACTTAGTCGACTAACATGTGAAATCAGTTCATTTTGTTTCTGGTATTGAGTTTATGTCGACTAATATTTCTTTCAGACATTCTAAATTTTTACATATAATAAATTTTTCATAAATGAATTGATATGCCAGAGTTAAGATTCCAATTTCCTTAAACTTATTTCTAAGAGATATACGAGATCCGAGCTTGTAAATTGCGCGAACGGTCCGCTTCTGCGGCACGAAAATACTATGAATATCCGCGGGTTTCCCGAGCAAATGCCATACGACATCAGATTATGGAAACAGCCAAAATAAACCAATCTAGCAGTTTCGACGTCTGATAAATATCTTATTTTTGACTTAATAGCAGAGGTAAGCCTTTTCGCCAACTTACTTCTGTGAGGACCCCATTGACACCTGTTATCTTAAGTAATTCCCAGGAACACGGTAGCATTAACAAACTCCAATTCTTTGTTACGTACTGGAATAGTTCCGGATTCATGTTTACATTTTGAAGTGGGAATCTAATCCATATTGTTTTCATTTCATTATGAAGTAAGTTATTTGCATTAAACCATGTTCTACTTTAGAGATAGCATTGTTCTCATCGTCATAAGTAGGCTGTTGCCTTTAACTTTGAATAACGAGGAAGCATTATCAGCAAACAGTACTATCTCACGAACATCCTTAACAAGGCTAGGTAAATCATTTATGTAGACTAAAAGAAAAAGGACCAAAAATTGATCCCTGTAGTAGACCCATGTGGACTATAGATCCAGACGATCTCATGTCATTGACATCAACTCGCTGAACCCTGTAACTCAAATACGACTTCAGAAGGCAGACTTCAGCATCAATTGTTGGGCGACCGAGTATAACCGAACTGCTTATTAAACATTTATTAGTATAAAAATGTACAACTGATTTAGGATTAATTTTTCAATATTTTGCTAAGTGACGGTAGTAGATATGGGTCTAAAGTTATTGGAACTCGATGCACTGCCACCTTTAAATAATGGAATTTTAAAGATAAACGCCTCAGGCAGCAATGTAATCTTTAATGGAATTTACAATTATAATAGAAAGGCCATAAATGCAAGGCCTCTTCATGTCTAAAGATTTAAATATTTTGACAACCTCTTCAGAACTCACATGTTTAAATTTAAATTCCAAATTAATATTACAAATCCGATAATTTTTCTTCTGTAATGATTCGGCGAGAGCGGGAGATAAGTTAAGAGAACTGGTAGTTAAAACAGGAATGTCAGTAAAGAACGTTTCGAAGGCCTTAGCAACCTCTGTGTCTTCATTCGTAGTTTTATCATCTAACTTAAGTTTAAAGTCAATAATTTGGCCCTTGATTCTTCCAGTCTCGTTCTTTATGACACCCCAAGTCGTTATCATAATATGATTGCCATTTTTTATTTTAAACTAAAAATATGTAAATAAATAACTTTGATAACAGAACTTTTGCAAGACTGCTGCAAGGCTAGTGTAGGTATTTCAGTTATATTATAAAATAAGAGATATGTGTTAATACAAGATAAAGGATTACTGAAACGTTAGAGCCCTTTGTCTTAAATTTACACTCCTCCAGCTTTCCACGTCGTAATGTTATGGATTTCATTTTCCAATAAAATACCATAACTATGACTCAATTGTCGTGATGGGTGAACTTTTACTTATATACCTACAGGTTTGTACGGAACCCTCGGTGTGTGAGTCCGACTCGCACTTGGCCGATTTTTTTTTTTTCGAAGAACCTCACCACCTCACCGCTGTTCAATGGTTCAGACATTGTATATTCCAATATGATATACAAATAATGGTTTTCGATCCTTTCCAGAAGCTCATTTGAAATTCCATTCCCATCTGGCCACTGTTATATTTCATTATGTTATTTAATTAGAATATATTAATTATCGTTATTACGTGAAACAATAATGTACTGGCATAGCCTCAGCGGGTGCTTCACAACGCACCAACGCCTGCCGAGCGAGGCTAACGAGAAGTGCAGGCAAAATTGTATCACAAATATTTTTCTTTGACGGGATCTGCTGTCGATACACTTGTGAGATCAGACAAATATCAATACTAAATGGTATACAATGTGGGGTTGTACTTCTACAACCCCACATTTGTATGTGAAGGGGGAGTGCGCAACCGCAACTCTCATTTAACAAAAAGCAACAACGGAAGCTGTCACTTCACGTCCGTATTCTGTAAGAATGCCTTGTGCACTTTCGCCGGTGCACAGGGTTCTTTTCATTCTGCAGTCAAATTGACCACAGCACGGCTCACCACTCATATATGGATAAATTTTGTATATCTTAAGGAGACTGTATTGAAAACGCACACACAAATTCCTCTAATGAATTTATAACTTAATTCGTACCATAGTCAACTCACAAGTAAACATAGTTTACTTCTATTTCTAAATTACGGTTACATAGACCGCTATTTCTATAAGTACTTAAAGTATATTGTACTTCCGATGTGGAATCTTACACGTAATCACGCAACTTTACTCTTTGTGTTATCTGCATTATATACTAAAGTATTGATACTCGTAAGAGATGAATAAAACAAGGTGCTCGCATGCCTCGAGTCAAGTGCGTCTTTTATTCATTGATCCGTTCCGATAATAATGATGGCGCAGATTAACAAAAAATCTAGGTAACGATATTATGTTGAAATTAATTCTATTGAATTCAATAATTCGGTGACTTAATTTTCGCAAAGTAAATAAGTAGAAATCTTGAGCACCCTAATAATTTCGAATACAATACGTACAGGTCGAATGTTGAAATTTACCGAATCACGCACAAAGACCGCCGTAGTGGGATTCTTCACGATGCGTCCGACGACAAGCTGATCGGGCGACGCCGACGGGGCGGTCGAGGACGTGGGAGAGCGCGCCCGACCACTGACCGTTTCCGTACTCGCCGGACGCTCGGCGAGTACAAAACCTCCTCTTCCAATTTTCTCTAAGTGGAAAATATAAAAGAAATCGATGTCGTGTCGAGAGCAAGCGCTTCGCACCTCCCCGAGTCAGCCCGCGGCGCGCGCGCCTGCCCGGCGTTTGTTGGACCGCTTTTTGTGCCTTAAAAATTACAATTTAAAACGTGCGTGGCGTCTGCCTCTACTTTCAGAGTACAGAAGATGACAAGCATCATGATCTAAAGCCTCATTAGACTTTTGTTTTTACAGGTTTCGTTTTAAACCTCTTTTTAGGATTACGAGCCAAAATGGCATAAACGAAACCCTTATAGTTTTGCCAGGTCTGTCTGCCCGTCCGTATGTCATAGGCATTTTGTTCAAAAACTACAAGACGTATCTACACTACAAGATCTTCTCAACGAAAATCAATTTAAGTATACGGTTCCTTTCTTGGTCATCGGTAAAACGATGTTGGAGTATACATATATCTGTTTTTATATACACATCCATGAATTTGATAACGATGCAATAATCTCATGACTTTGACGTGATGAGCACCTTTAAGATCACCTTTTCACAAAGAAATTAAGGATCGAATTGCATCAATTTAAATAGTTTAGAATAAAAACATAAATTAAACCTACCAACCGAATGCTGTACTGAGGATTATCTGGTCAATGCGAGAGAGCTTTTTATATTACTATTGTTTATTACTTATTTGACCCTACAGAACAGGTAGATGAATCATGCCTAAAACAAAAGACAGTAATATATCAAATAATATGTCATCAATATACAAAAAAATAACTAATGTACTCTCCATTTCTGATTTTTTCTATACTTTGACCTGCGTAAGTCAGAAAATTTTTCAACAAAATGTATGTTTATGTACCATATTCGCCATTGCCATCGTATCTTCTAAAATTAAATAGGAATTTTGAAACAATTCCTGTTAAGCTTTTAGACCGTTTCAAATTCTAAGACGAAATATGCAGATAAGCTAACCCAAGGATATTCACAATTTATAATCCAATAAATATATGTGTGCGTGTGTAGTCATTGGCAGCTTTAAAAGGTGGCGAACTGGACAATCGCCCAAGGTCTTCACTCTTCAAGAACCTCACACAACAACTCTTGTGAAAATTTTGATAAATTCGCAGTAGTGTACGTGCCTACTAATATGAATAAATAAATAAATAGTTTCTCAGGCAAACATGAAACAAAAGACAAATAAGCAGACATCAAATGATGCAGAAGTATAGTCCAATTGACTAATTAAGAGGGTCTGTTTGGGACATTCAAATAGAAAGTAAAGAAACTGAGGTTGTGCCCTTAAATTTCTCGTTCCTCTTGCAGAATGTCAAATTAAAGCTCTTTATAAGTGTTAAATATATTTTTTAGATTATACGCATAAAATTTTTAACCTACTTCAAAAAAGGGGTAAGATTAATGTTTAATGTGAATATTTTTTAATACGTTCACCGATTTTCCGAAAGGGGCTTAATCGATTGAAATATTTACTTTAAATTGTATTCTACTTAGGCAAATATCAAGCGAGGGGTTTCTTATAATTGTCTACGACTTCAAACATACTCTGTTCATAAAATCGAAAAAAAAATATTTTTTTGAGATCGTCATCAATGAATATTATTCACAAATTTTATCGTATTGCAAATTTAAAATAATATAAATAGTGATGAAATATTTATATTATTTTAAATTTACAAACATTTGGGCGTCAATACATATTTTTTTTTATCAAAATCGGTTCAATTAAATGCAAAGTTGTCAATCAATGCAGCTCACATTACCACTTGTTGCATCTACTCACTAAATTCAAGAGTCATTTCATTCCAACTAAAAATGCACAAAGCCTAGAATACTTACCAATGCCAACGTATTCCGTGTAAGAACTAATGATTTTTTCATATGAAAATAAATACAATCTGGTTCACTAAATACACCACTGCCTAGCGACGAAACAAAATACTTCCACGTGATGGCGCTTCGATTCAACTTTTGTAAGTTTGTGCTACAATATGATTTCTCTAAAAAAAAAAAACTTTTCTAGATACGTCTCCGAGTTTTTAAATGTAATTGAAAAAAAATAGGAAAAAGTAATAACCATTGAGCAATTATAAAAAAATAGTAGTGCAAAAAAATTTGCTAAATAAAATACCTTTATTAAATATATGACGCGATATGAATAAATTAATGACGTATTAATGACGCATTTACAGTGTAATTTCATTACCTACGAAATAAAAATATTTTTGGTTTGATTTGACTTTTACAAAAAAAATACCTTCAAAAACACATTAAATAAAATAATTCGTTGCTGTTAAATAGATGTCATCTATATTGAGGAAAAGAAAAAACAACCTAAACCAAGCGACGAATTGAAGCTAATACAATACACAACCAAGCTCAAAACCTAAATCTATAAATGTATACAATCTTTGAATTTTTAAGTCAAACGAATATCAAGTAATGAAAGCTGATACTAGGTACTCACGTGTGTACGCCAAAGCACGTTGTATTTTGCTCGAATAACCGTAGAAACACAAAACATGTTTGCGTTCATCTCGAACATGTCTCTATTTTTTGCTGACACCCACTCCAAAAGCGATTAATTATTTTCATTGATAGACTTTTGATGGCGACCTATTTTGGTAAAGTACGTTTATTTAATTTATATACAGTTTATATGAAGATATGTGATTGACTAGCAAAAACAATAACATTTCAAAATATATTCAATTTTTGTGAAAAACTTATGTGAAATAATAAAGTTTCCAGAACAAAACTGTCCTCAGTCCCAGTGCACGCCGCACGCCGCGCCCGCAGCCTCTCGGGTGAATCAAATCGGAATGTCCCTTTTATTAAACGATTTCGTTTAGTTTCGTTTCTTTTCATTTCTTTGAAGTCGAATGTAATTTTTATTTCGATAAAAGATAATAAAACTGCTAAATGAGTAAACTAATGAGATGAATTAATACCATTTTATTATTGTAAATGTCGTGCACTGTAAAATTCAAAGAACTTTATTTTATTGCGCTACTATATTTTAAAACGTACAAGTCAAAATATATTGTATCAACTAACTACGCTCTTTTGCTGATGCACTTTAGTTAACACTAGTTTAATAGTAATAGACATACCTACTTGTTATTCTAGTGCGGGAAACATGGAAAAAGTGTAAAAACTTACTTTTTTCATCTGTAGTGAATTTATTTATAATAATGGGTTGGGAACTCTAATTAACAGTTTTTTATTTATTTATTTCATAAATCCCAGCAAAAAGGCGGGTGGCATTTAGTGCATAGATGTATAGGTATATAACTTGCATTTTTTTGGTAAATGGTTTTAAATTGGTAAACGGTTTGATAAATGGTTAAGGTACTTCGGTAAACCGGTAAACATAAATATGTGTAGTTGTATCGCAGGTTTTTTGGTTTGTTGTTTGGTTTATATCAATTTTAGACGATGGTGGTGCCGCTAATTTAATAATAATAATAAAAAAATTTGAAAATAAATAATCATATTACCTGTAAGGGAAAGAAAAAGATGGTAACAAGGTAATGTAAAAAATATATGCATTGAAAAATGTGACAAATATCTACAATAAGGAGGCATAAATTCATGTCGCGACTCTTGTTTCGTGCATGCCTCCAACTGCATGTATGAGTTCTTTTTAATTGCTTTTTTTTTAATCATTAACAGTATATACCAAATATTTCTTTGTAATGAATACCTTAATAAAATACTCGTTCTAGCCACAAATTAACTAGATATTTTTCTTACATTTAGCCATTCGCACTTAGATATTAAAACGGGGGGTTTGATTTAAAAATGCGTTGGCCGAATGAAAATCGTGGTTTATAGATGTTTAAATAAAAGTTAAATTTTGTGAAATTTGTCAATTTTTGTTGAAATCAATTGTGTAAATAAACATATCCGCATAAGCAGATATAATTAGTAGACTTAAGTACGTATGGGCCGGCAGTGCAACGCCAACTGCGACAGAGTCATAACTATACTAGTCGGGAAATAGTATAAATTAAAACAGAACTTTTGGTAAAGTACATTATCATAATGTAACATAGGTTTATTATATAGTATTTCGCATAAATAGACATTTATCATTTACGTATTTTTTAAATAATAAATCTTTGTCTAGTACCAATTGAATATTAATATTATAATTAATATAAAATAAAAAATAATAATTTTACAGAACTTTCTTAACTGAAATATGAATTGAAAATTTACGCAAGTGCTATACAATTATCGTAAATGCATTGTTTGAATCTTGTAGTGTTTATTAGGGTTAATACAACGTATATATGGCTTAATTTTCGAAATATATATTTGAACCTAAAGTAAATAATGTTATTTTAGGCTTTTTTGTTTTATCTCGATACTCTTTGAGAAATTGAATTTAAGAAAAAAAAAACTCAAAGAATATTGTATTTTTGTATTGAAATATTTATGGTTAAATTTTGAAAAGCTAAAATGGTTGTTGAGGGAATAGAAAAGATTTTACTTATGAACAAATAGCAAACAGACCTTGGTATTGAATTTCACTATGTAATATTTAACATTACATATTATTTGCTTATAATCTAAAGGAATCGATTGTAATGAATAAAACTGTCGTTGTGTTTCTAAACAAAAAAAAATTAAAGCGAACTTCTGAAAATTAAAACGAACTTACGTCGGAAAATTGCTAATCTATCAAAACTTATATATTTTAGTAATAAAAAAAACACTGAAGACATATTTTTGTCTCGATATGACGGAAAATCGATCGAAGAATATGAGCATAATATAGATTAAAATTTAAGTTTAGTTATTTTATTTTGTTGATAAAATCACGGGCACTAAGCCTTTCAGTCACTTATACATTACAGCATTCATGATTTTATAAAGAAAAAACTATCAAACTACTTCGAAACAAGATAACGTTATTTTATACCGTTCGTTGTATCATAATCATCCCACTGCCGAGGTATACCTTCCCACAACCCTTTTGCTTCAGGCTAAGGGGCTCGGCTCTCGGCGGATTCCGAGGCGATACACTTAACCACTGAGCCACTACCACTTTTTATACTGTTAATTGCACGAGAGTACAAAAATTATACAAAATAAATTGTGCAAAAATCCCATCTTAACGTCAAAAACTTAACCGCTCCTTAAATCATAAGCCTGAGAAAGCGTTTTTTGATCAACGATATCGTTTAATTATCCTTTCTATTTTCACTTGCGTTTAAAATTCATGAAATTATAGAAGTTGCTTTATACGACGCCCGAAACAAAATATTATTTTAAAAAGTTTAACCACTTGAAAAAAAATCCTGAAAATACCTCTTATAAATCAATTTATCAACGATTGCGGATAGATCAAGAGGTTTTTATAACTGAAAAAATATATAGTATACATTTCGTAATTCTCTAATCGATGCCTATTTTATATTTTGCAATAATTGCTTAGTTTAATTTTCAAAAATGAATTTAATATTATTTACTTACGCCCTTTTATTTCAAGCCGTACACTGCTATGCATCTCATTTGTGTACACCAAAGCTCAGTCTGTCTAGCTCAGTCAGTCGCTCCACTCATTCCGTGCGCAGATTTCGGAGTGTCACCACGTCCCTTTGTAGTTTCGAAGTTATATCGAAGATATATCGAAATTGTGTCGTGTAGTTAGTTATTAAATAAAGGCATTTGATTACATATTGATTAGCAAAGTATATGTTCACGCCATTATTCCCCTTTTTTTTTTTGTTCTACCCACTTTTTCTTTTCTTATCGCTCCTCTCCCTCCCTTCTCACGATACATTCGCTTATCGCAACATCGTTGTAACGGAAGCTTTCGTATCTGATATAAACGCTTTGTAAATTTTAAGGTGCTACAAGTGTTAATCCTGTACAGAGAAAAATAAGTGTGCGAGAAACGAGTGCCAGCAGGACTTTAGGACGGCCCCAGACTACAACCGCTAAATCAGGTATCGTGAATTCCTATCTTTCTCCTACACGCCTTAATCACATGCAGTCCACTTCGCACCCAACGGACCCCATACAGGTTCAATCAAGAAACTGTGGGGCCCGTACAGTATAAATGTGCAATAAATGATGATCAATTCAGATCCATATGTATTGTTAGTCTAGTATACGGGTGCATTGGAATAGTGATTAATCTACGTTATTTTCTTTCTTTTTATTAAAGTGAAAATAGTTTAACATATAGTCATTATATAGTTTAAGTTATTTTTTTAATTCTCATAAGGATTCATATAGATTATCGTTAAGGACACAAATTTAAGATGGGAAACAAGGAAAATAAACGTAAACCTCGTAAAAGTGCAATGTACATGAAAAATTGTAAACGATTACACAATTTACTAAGGTGAATAATTAATTTTTTGAAGATTTAAAAAATATATCACAACATAATACGGCTGTATTATATATCACAACATAATCACATAATATATCTGTATAATATATCACAACATAATCACATAATCAAAAGTGATTGTGGACTAAAAAATCAAAATATTATAGGTGAACAAAAAATGGGTTTGAGTTCTAAATTAAAACTAAAATGTAATTTTTGCAACTCAACTTTCTTTTTAGAAACCGATAAATGCTATAAAGGATATTTAAATAAAGAAATAAATCAATCGTATCCTGGGCCATTGCCACAAGTATAGGTCTGTCACAATTGTAGAATTTATCAACTGCAATAGATTTGCCAGTAATTACTGAAAAACTTTACTTTTCTGTACACGAAAGTATATGTAATGAATGGGAAAAAATCGCTTTGGTTGCAATGATTAAAAGTGAGGCAAAAGAACGACAGGCAGCTTTAGATGAAGATAGAGTTACTGAAGAGGGAATTCCTATAATAGATGTAGTTGCAGATGGTTGTTGGAGCAAAAGATCATACAAAACAAATTATTCTGCATTATCTGGGGCGGCTGCATTTATTGGAAAGAGATTTGGTGAAGTCTTATTTTTAGGAATAAGAAATAAGTATAGCAGTATATGCAGTTATGCGACACATAAAAATAAAGAACCTAAAAGTTACAGATGTTTTAAAAATTACTCAGGGCCGTCTACAGGTATGGAAGCTGGTATTATAGTTGAAGGGTTTAAATCTTCTATTGAGATGCATAACTTGACGTATGGCCGAATGATAGCTGACAGTGATTAATCTACATACAATAAAATTTTACAAACTGGGCCATATGAAAATTTAATAGTAGAAAAGGTGGAGTGCCGGAACTACATCTTAAGAAATATGTATATTAAACTCGAAACCATATCAAAAGATACAAAATACCCTATACATCATAGAAAACTATTAACTACCAAACGTATTTTGACTCTTAGAAAAACAATAATTCAAACGATAACTTATTGCAAAAATCAGGAGATAAATTTATCATCAAAAATCAGTAAATTTAATCAATATATATCAAATTCTATTTACCACGTATATGAAAATCACAGTAGTTGTGATGGTGATTATTGCAAACAAATTCTAATATCCAATTTTAATACATCGTCTAGTTTAATAGTAAACACTCCCTTATGGTATAAATTACGAATTACCATAGATTTAGTAGCAAGTCATGCCCGTAGTTTAATCGAAGACGAAGGTAGTAATCTAGTGGAACACTTTAATAGCATTATTGCCAAATTTGTAAGAGGAAACGTATAAATTTTTCATGTAGACAAGGATACCAAGAACGTTGTGCGGGATCTGTGGTATCCTTTAATACAAAATCACCGTTATACACATTGTATAAGTTTATTTTAGAACGTAGTTTTAACTCTAAAATTTAAAAATTTGAATAATCGTGTTTAAAAAAAGTACTTAGAAACAAAAAATATCTAAGAAAAAAGCAGCGTACAAATCAGAGTTTTTCTAAAGTCGATCATAACTATGGCGCAAACTGTAGTCCTGATTTATCAGATGAAGCTTTTGGGGATCAAAAAAATTTTTTTCTGGAATCTCATCAGACGAAGAACGACGAATAATAGAAAAAGAAATAATGTTGCAAAAAGACAAAAGCAAGTGATTGAAATTATGCAGAAAAATGCTAACATCCTCAAATTTTGGTTGTATAATAAAAAGGCGGGATAATACCAGTTGCAGTGGGTTAGTAAAATCCCTTTTATACAAATGTGACATTTCATATGTACCATCGATCAGGCACAGTGTTGAATACGAAAAGGTCGCTTTAGAGCAAAAGCAAGAAAATTAGTAATAAGGCCTTGCGGTTTATTTATAGATGAGGAAGCACCTTATTTTGGCGCAAAACCTGATGGCTTTGTTCGAAACGACACAATAATTAAAGTAAAATATCCTTTGGTAGCATATAGGCTTGGTTTACATGAAGCTATGATAAAAAAATACTTTTTGGAAAAATTATGATACAATAAATAAAAATCACTCATAGTACTATCAAATTGAAGGCCAGTGACACATCACAAATAGGTCTAAATGTGTTTTTAGTGTTTGGTCAAATGTAATAGACCCTTTAAAAGTAGAATACATTAGGAGAGACGATAATTTCTGGTCGAAAAGAATGGTAAAGAAATTAACATTTTTTACTATGAATGTGTTTTGCCTGAAATAGTAGATCCAACGCTAATTAGAAATCTACCAATTCTAGAACCTCCACGAAATCTGAATGCCATATAGTGCGTAGTATGTCATTAGATAAAACAGCATTACAGAAATGTAAACATTATAATACTTTTTCAATAAATATATTTCGATAATTTGCCAGATTGAATAAGTTTTATTTTTCATGTGTATAAACGCAAATATATTTCAAAATTCAACTTTTGCTTTAACTTTTAAGACTAGATAACTGTGTCGTATTTTAAGTAGCTATGGAGTGTAACGGGTGCCGGCTGCGGGGGCTGCGGAGGAGGCTCCGCCCACTGCGGGGAAGGGGAAGTGCAATTCACAATTCTAGCCAGCTTACGGCATCCTCTTAACTGTCTATTCTCAAAGACGCTGTGTGTTTAAAGTACAGTCACTAAAAACGCACGTAAGCACATATCTAATTTATCTACACAGTATTTGCATTCCTCGACACTTACGCTATTTTGTTATTAAATTTTAATACACTTCTTAAATTCCGAACATTCAGAAAGTTTTCATTTAAAACCTATAAAAATGATACCTTTCTTACAATCCCATATCAGAACGCCCGCCTGAAGAACGACCTAAGCGCCGCGGACAGCGCGGACGCTGACGTCGACGTGTCGACTGCGGACTTGCAGCTTCCGAACGCAGTATCCACAACCTCTTCTTTTGTTATGTTATTTATGTCTCTTTTCATTTTTCATGTAAATTGTTGTTATCGCTACTTTTTTTTTGTTTATTTTACTTTGTTATGTATACTTACCTATAATTTAACTGTGCTATGTACATATGTTTAACAATTACAGACTAGACTCTAGACCAAATTGTATACGTATAATATTTTGTATACAATTTTATAATGGTCATAATATGTTCTTGGTCATAATATGTACTTTGAACTAAATTAAATGAAAAAATTTGCCAAGAGCATGTCGGACCACGCTCATTTTAAGGTTCCGAAGCCGTTATAACAAAGAAATGCACTACAGTTAAAAAATTAAGTTTGTACACTCTTTCCATGCTTCTCGCCCAGAATAAATGGGCATTAGCACTTTAGTTGTCTATAACTAGAAAAACACGTAGGTATGTCGACTATTGCTCTTAAAATAAAGAGAACTAAATAGCATATTATTTAACTACCAAATTAAGTAGCGGTTTATACAAGACACCTACACTATAAATTTAATCGATCGTCTTGTGGTTTTTAAATAAAATTCCTGTGGCATACGGACGGCCGGACGAAGGTACGGGTATGAGGAAACTATAAGGGTTCCTTTTTTACCATTTTGGCTCGGAATCTCTAAAAGTTATTTTTGATGATAAAATAATGATCAAAAAAAAATCTCGTTTACTTTGTTCCTTTCAATTTTATGTTGTACCCTCAGACCATAATATTAATCAATATTGAAAAGACACAACTGAAATACCACACACAGGTTATAAACTTCAGCACCTTATTTACAAATATCTATCGGTCGCATCGGTTCGTTTTCCACGAGACGTTAACGACTGACACAATAAATGTATGTATTAGCTTACATGTATAATGAAATAAACTGATTGCAGTCGGTCCAAAACTGACACCGGAATCATTATCGACAGGGAGGTTGTACTTTATAAAAAAGAAAGAATTCAATGGCTCCCACGTAGGTGGAGCAACACTCGAAAAATAAATTATTTCAAAATTATAGCAGGGCTATTTGTACACATTATGGTCGTTATTTAAAAAACCAGTTCACATTGACTTTTAAATAGAGCTGAACCTTAAACAAGATTTTTCAGATATTTTTATGTGTATATTCTTATGTTGCTGCAATACACGAAATCTGCTAAACGAATTTTAATGATGAATGAACGAATTTTATTATCATTTATTAATTTTAGTTCCAACTTAAAACCCAATTCAGGACGAAATTGCAGGCAAAAATTGTCATGGATGAAAAATAATCCTAGGAAAACTATATCTATTCCTACGTCCAATGGTGGAGATTCATACGTACAGAATCCGACGTTTCCAAATATGTGAACTTAATATCAAAGTTCTTAGGAAAATTCATTGCTTGCAAATATTTGATTCTAATTCATTTCTAATGCTTGCTGATTTTGGCCAGTGTTTGCCAAGATAATTAAGAATTTTAATAACCAATTACATTTCGTACACAAAATGTTACGTTAGAAATTATTACATTGTTAAAAGTAGTATGATTACACTGAGAGAAAAAATGAAAACATATTTTAGTAAAATACGAGTAATTCTCAGAACAACAAAAGTTTTATAAAAATTGTAGGCCTTTTTAAGGAATTCCTTTTACTAATTTTTAGTAGCTAGTTTTGTTATCGTCAAAACAATGATGTCACGAAGTAAGTAGAATTGAGTACTGCGTTTTGTAATTTCTAGTATGCAGACTAAATGCTCAATAAGGCGTTTTGTAATTCCTGACATGGTGTTACAATTGGTTACCACGTTTATATTTTCCTCGTTAATATTTATAATAATTAATATATTTAATAATAAATAAATACCGCTGTATATTTACGTTGTTTAATACCAAATAGGTGGACGCAAAGATACTAGTCAGAGACGCTATACTGAATATTGTGAACACGACCCTATTTCTTGGTCTCACTTTAGATGTTAAGTTATAGTGGAATTTTCATGTAACGAAATTGGCAAATAAGCTTATTTCTGTAATATATAATCGTTCCTAAAAATGACCGTTGTCCATAATATTATCTATAGACATAAGAACGGCCTTGCTGCTCATAAAACCCCTCCGAGCCGAGTTAACAAATCATTCAAGGGGCAATGTAAGGGCGTTGTTATAGAAGCGAGATTTTGAATTTCCATTGGGATCTCATTATTGAGGTCCCAGTGGAAAATATTTGCTATTTCACGAATTTAAAACGTTCATTTAAAAAAAGTTATTATGTTATTAAGGTCATTACCCAGCATCTGCACACGTTAATGAAAAGAAACTCTGGGATTCAATAACTCTGCTGTCAGGTTGTTTCGTGTAATATTCAAATGTACTACATTTATTAACTAATTTATCCTATATGTTTGAGCAAAAATAATAAACCTCGAGAGTCTTGTCCATTTCTCTCAGGGTGAATCAGCATTTGGGGTGGGCGGTGAAGTGAATGCCAAAAGAATGCAACAATGTCGTACTTGAAAGAAAATAAATGAAATAGTGAATATTATAGTTTGTAATATCTACTGAATAATTAATAGTATTTAATATTAAGTCTTGTAATTTTTCAAATGTAGTTGTCACATTAAATGCCAAGCTTTATATTTCCTGTTAAATAATTATCGGTATTAAAAGTTACATTTTATAAATTCTAGTATACAGGTATTGTATTTAATACCACATTTCGGATTTTCTACAATATTGGTAAAGCTCATAAAATTTTGTAACGCTTACGTTTACACTTTACTTTTATTAGTTTATAATTTGTAATTGTAACAAGAGTATCATTATACCAAATCTATTTTTTTTGCATCTACGATTTATTACATTAGCATTATTAGGCAAAATAAATCTTTAATATAATTGTTACAGTATCGCAGGTACACTAGCGGTTATTTAAAAAAATGTATCGTAAAGAATTAGAATAATGCCGATGTGTATTTAATGCAGTAATCTTTATGTTACAATTTAATCTCAGTACCGTAACATAATGTAACAATTGTTAGAAGCTCAATGTTAACTTCTTTAAAAATATTCGCATTATCGTTATTCTGGCCGGTGCACATTGTTTAGTCGCCGTTAGTGAGCTTGTGTCGCTGTGAGATTGAAAATGAGAAATTATGCAGCCTGTTAAGCTAATATAATGCATAGAAAATATAAGAAAATGGATTTATTACATTAACACTCACTTTTGCTGCAATTATAAATTAGAAAAAGATAAAAACGAAGTATAAAATTGAGTATTACAAATTTTAATGTGTACTAATAAATATATTACAGAAATACAAAAGGTGGCATTAAATATACACGTAAGAAGTTATAAAATATAGCTTTATATACCAATTCCTTAAAACGAAATATAAAGTTTGGTTTAACTACATATAAAAAATTGTAAAACGTAATATTGTATACGAGTAATAATGTAGTACGCGTTATAAAATTTAATATTTTTTACCTTCCCGTTATGAAAATTGAACAATTTTCATGAAATTGGCAAGTTACTGTTTTTTTCCGATTTTCGAAAATAGACTTCACCGAATCTTGACGTTTTATGATCCCAAGATAATCTATTTTGACCATTTTCCAAGAGCTGTCTGTATATCTATATGTCTATGTACGTGTTTGTGTATGTATGTAAACATCTCATAACTTTTGAATGGATTAACCGATCGAAACACAGATTGACTTTCTGAAACTTCGAACTAGTTTCGCCCGGTAGATTTTGAGGCATCTCAATTATCAAATTTAGAACAATATTTTTTGAAATAACGTTTTGACTACTCTCCCGATCAATACCAAAATCCAATCAACTCTTTTCCTCAAGCAGTTGCATCGACTGTTGCAAAATGCACAAAAATCAATCGATTTGTTCATAAGGTAACATAGGGGAAATTTTTTTTTTAAAAGTATATTTACAGAATATTTTTTAAACTTCTTTACTAACAAATTTTAACATCTAACCTGATATTCTCTTTGAGAAACGGCGTCGATCATCGTAAATTGCATCAAAATCGGCTAGTTCGTTCAATAGATAAAAATTTACGTAAGATTTAGAAGAAAGAGTTTTTTAAAATAAAATGCGTAATACTTGTTAAACTCTTGTTTGGTACTCAGTCATCTTTTTCTCTTTAGAAAACTACGTCGAATGCCCTAAAACAAATCAAAACCGAATAACCCGTTAGAAATCAGATCTTAATATTATACGCTCCATGAAATCCATTTTGACCATTTCCGCGTGATATCTCTCTGTTAAGAATGTGTTTGTGTGGGTGTGTGTATATATGTGGGTGAGTGTGTTGAAAAAATTATCGAATATTATTTTTATAGAAGCTAAGCAGCTTTTCTGTTTAGAAAACAATGTAGATTTTTGTAAACTGCGTCAAACTCGGTCGGTTTGTTAGGAAGATATCGTTAACGAAAAATTCTAAAAAAAATTCTTTTTCAAAATAACTTCTAAATTCTGATGGATTGATGTTTGGTCAAGCTTCTTTGCTTAAAAACTCCGTAGAATGCCGCAAAGCAAATAAAAATCCAACAACGCATTCGATTGATATCTTACTTTAACTATTAAAAGAATAGCGATTTCTTTAAATAAGTTTAGAAGTTTGAACTCGAAAAACTAAACCGTAATAAAATTATACTTTTCAATTCGGAGAACTTTAAAAAGCTCTTAAGGCCTCACTTGGAAAAACTTTTAAGCTCAACTGCTTGGTGTATTTTTAAAGACTTTGAGCTCGAAAGTAGCAAAAAGTGTCAAAAATGGCCTACAAAGTCAACGGTTTTGTGAAATTTTTGAGCTTAATGATACGTCTTTAATCTTTTTGAACTAAAAAATTTGATACGTTGTTAAGTATCATAGCGGGAAATTTTAGGGATGGCCTGCCGGGTGAACCCTTTTACATTCCTTTTTTTAATATTGACCACTACACCTTTGCTACAACTGAAAATTATAAATAATTCCAAAGAAGTAGAACTAAAATAAATATTCAATAAAATAAACTAATAAAATTCAATTAATTTATTTGTTTTCACCTAGCAATACGATTTACAAAACTATAATCTACCCTGTATTTTAGTTAGTACATATTAATCCCAAGAAACTTGTTTGTTTGCAAAAACAATACCGTACCTAACATGAATAAGTACAGTATTTCATACAATAACAATAATTTTATGAGGAAAATGCGTGCGGAGGGCGCAGGCGCGGCCTGCTGCTTACTGCTGCTTCTGTGATCACTGCTTTATATTTAGACAGTCTGATCTTTAAACCATGTCTAAAAGGAATGAACTGAGCATGCGCTACAAGATTGCTCAACATAAAGAAATACAAAATTTATAATTAATAGTAATTTTGTACAAAACTTTAATTTCACAGTTTAGAAAACCCTCGACAAGACAAAATCTCTAAAAGGTAAAAAAATAATACGTACTGGCCCTTTAAGTTTCGTATAATTTCGTATATAATTTCGCGTCCGCATCTTGTGAGTGTGATAATTCACCGATCGAACCCACCTAAAAACCTAAAAGCATTATTAATCGATATAAAGAATGAATAAATTCATCCTACGTCCATGTCGCCCGCAAGGACGTAGCATGAATTTATTCAGCCGCGGGCTGAACGTTATAATGTAACAAATTCTTACGCATTATTATAAAACTTACGTGCAAAAAGGATATCATAGACGAGGTTGTAATAAACAATGTCTGATGAAAGCGTTGAAAATAATTGTGAGAGAGATAGTGAAATTTTTTGGTGCCACACCTGTATGAGAAAAAAAACAGAAAAATAAAGAACGTCATAAGCTGTTGAGAATGAAAGAGACGTATGCATATCAGGACGACGGCAGACAACGCTCCCGCTGGTTGTCTGGTGCATAGCGCATACTGATGTACAAATGGGACAAGGGGAAAGAGGCCACTAAACAAAACAGCCACATTTCTCGAAATCAGTTTAAGGTACGAATAAATCATAGTCCCATTTAGGGTCAAATTATATCAGAAAAAAAAAATTGATTTGTTGGCATTCTCTACGAGAGAACTAAAATACTATCAAATGGCATCAATTGATTGAAATCTTTTTCAGAATAAAGTCTTTGTGTATAACTTCTCATTTTTTTTAATTACAATACGGAGTTCGACATCTGCTGACCGTCGCAGGCTGCGCGTGCCAGGACCCGGGAAGTGTTAGGACAACAAATTGGGGATAATGTTTTGTTTCATTTAAATTTTATAAGTCGTCCAAAACTTTTTCTTACTAAGCTACTGCCACTTACCTCTTACAATATCTTTCGCATGTACATATTTATATTTAATGATTAGATTTATATGAAAATATTAAAGACACTTATGTGTTTGAAAAATAATGCTTCGTTTAGTATTTTCAATTAACATTCATTTATAAGTTAAGAAAACGTTTTACCGTTTTCGGAAAATTTTGCTTCAAGAGTCAAAACGAGGGAGGAAGTTTTTATAACAGCTCGGCCATTTTTACGTAAGACACTTCAAAATTAATATTTATGATTTTGGTTAAGAAATTCAAATGCCTTTAATTACTTTTATTAGAGAATAAAAATTGTGAAATATTTAAAACTATTGGTTTTGCAAACCACATAATATACTATTTCTTAAACAAAAGCAAGAGCTTATGAGTTGTCTTTTAAAATAATCCAAAATATTTAACGAGCCAATCTAGCTTCGCGGTGACCTGATTTCTCCTAGCACATCAAGCTGCATCGCACGAGCGTAATTAACGTCGAATAAACGCAATCTGAACTTAATGTGAAAAGCAATTACATTTTTAATCGAGAACTTATTGCTTTACTTTCGAAAATGACAAGCAACAACAGACAAGAATCATTTTATACATTCGTGCGGGCTTTATACTGTCAACTCTCACAGTTTGTTGTGATCTGTCTTTAAAATAAATGTTTAATCAGAAAGAAGTCTATTTCTTTAGTACCTACGTATTCTTGTATCTATTTACGCCCTTCTATATACTACCTATTATAATACGATCTGTGGTAGGCCTAGACCAGATTTTTGTGCTTAAGGCCATCTACAACTTCGTCTGATATGTAATGTATTGAATCAACTATGATAATGACACGGTTTATTTACTGGGATACACCTAAACAGCGTCTGTGAAGACATTTTTGTTTATTCCAAATTGTATGTAGTAGCTGTTACCATCATATTACATAAATTTGTACTTCATTTTCCCAACAAATATTTTTGTCACACGTTGCGTCTACATTCCAACGACAATTGCTATGCCATGCTAGACAGACCAGATTAACTACTTACGTACGTATAATTACTTTTTTCGACTACATGATTGCATCACATTTTGAATTATGATTTTAGTGGAATCAATGCTCAAATGAAGCAATTATATTTAGCCCAAAAGCACACGGTGCTGTGTGGCGTGACAACTGAAATCGGCTATATGTAACCGACTCATGTATACCGGAAACAGAATTTTAAAATAAATGTTTGGCAACATCGTTATTTTACTTAAAGAATTATAAGCTGGTATGCGCCTGATTTACATTAGTTCATTATAAAAACATAAATTAAAACTCAAGTGCAGTACTGCGCCAATATTCCTAGCCTAGTGAATACTATCTTATAGAGAAGAATCCTTTTTTCGATCGTTGTTGTAAAATGTGAATACGGTATCTAGCAGAACACGTAAAACAATTATTTTAGCAAAAAAAGGAAAAAGGGAACGTAAGCGTAAACCTTAAGCGACCCTGTAATTACAATTATGAGCGTGTAACGTGATATTTTAATGAGCAATAAACTAGTGAGCGGCGGCAGAGCCGACCCGGGCCCCCCGCCCCCCGCCCGCGCCGCCGTCTATAAAACGCTGACAAAACATCTAGCAATAAACACCGACTCCAAAAATAACAATAATTGTAACTAGATTGTATTATCGTAATAATTTGATTGGTTTTTTAAGTAGTCTAATATTTTACATTTTATTTTACTTAGGAGAACTCTAAAAAATATTTTGATCATTGCTTATTATTCATAGGCATGTGTTAAGTTAAATTTGAAGTGGGTAGGTACCTACCTTCTTGCGTGGTAAACACATAGATCGTACCTACATATTGATGAGAAGAATAAGTTAGTTGATTATTAAGTCGTAGAAGAATACGCATTCATTTTTTTTAATTTTAGTGCATATTAATTTGTTTTGGAATAGTTTTTTTTTTCAAGTCAATGTTTTTTGTTAATTTTTTTGTTTATTTTTTTGATTTTTAGTGATCTGAAGTACACTAACTAATTTTTCTGAATGTAGGTAGACTTACTAAACGTGCTGCTCATGGATCGCAACCTTACTGTAAGCCGTAAAGGAATTCTATTGACCACCATATTCGATTACGACAATTACTTGACCATAACGACGTTACGTTAGGTGACTCAAATATCCGGATAGCCTATAAAAAGATTCAGCCGAGTGTTGTTAATTTGCTCCCAAGAATTGAAGAGTTCCGTTACTTTGTCATGGATCCCATAATCAGAACCGAATCAAACTTTCATCAAAATACCCCTGAAGTACATCCTTTCTAATAAAAAAAGAATTATCGAAATCGGTTGGCGTAATATTGAGCAATTCGTCTATTTGTTGCGCACATACTTAATGCAAATTTAAGATTTATATGATTTTCTCATGGATGCCATGATCAGAACTAAACCAAATTGAAATGGGACCACATGAAAAGCACTAGCTTTCAAATAAAAAAAGAATCATCAAAATCGGTTCACCGATTCGAAAGTTCTGAGGTAACAAACATAAAAAAATACAGTCGAATTTAAAACCTTCTCCTTTTTAATTTTGTAGTCGGTTAAAAAGAATAATATGTTTTTGAGAAAAAAGCAAAAAGAAACGGAAATAGTTTGTCTCTCATTGACAAAAGATAACTGACAGACGCAAGAGCGGGAGTGACATGCGTGAAACGTCAAAAAGACAGGCTTGCCGGCGCGTCGAAGGTACTTCGCTCACGCGCGGACAAATAAAATAAACGAAAAACGCGGGCCAGTGCGGGATCAACTTTGTTTTATATAGAAAACATATTTGCGGAAGTGAAAACAATAAAATACAACAGTATCACTAAATGATCGCGGCCCGGAGTTCCTGAACACCAGGGACGAGATGTCGGAAGGGCGTTCTCGTGCAAACTGAGTTATTCTCCAAAACTGTTCCGGGCGTTATATATATACTGTGGAGCCTAGCTCTGCGGGGGTATTCTTCTGAAAACCTCCGCAGAGCTACTTACTATAGGACTTGGACATGAGCCCTCGCCAACTCTCTTCTATGTTTCACTATCTACTACTTCTCTTGTTTTTCGCAAGCTTAGTTTCTACTGCTCTATTCCACTTTCGTAATTAAATTTTGAATCGAATGCAAGCTCTCATTTGCGAAACTAAGCATGGAGATTGGATGCCTCACATGCCACCTGTTCCTAGCCTAACAAAATATATATAACGGAATTTTAAAGATTGAATATCACTCATTTCTGGTTACTGTATGATCATAGAATTTGGCAGTCATGTAGTTTTGATGACAATACAATAACAAATATGGTAAGTTGATGATTAATTAACATAACGGCCATAGTATAAATTCGAATCTGACGCCTTCTGGAGCAAAAGGGACTTTGATCAGTCGACTAAATGATGATGTTTATGAGTTTACCTGTTTCGTTGTGTACCTTCCAAACGCTGCCCAAAAACCACTTTCCATTTGTCTTATTATCTGACTATACGCAGCTTTACTCATATCAATTTTTGAAGCAATATTTGTATTTAGAGTTTGCAATGACCACCGTGGTCTTAGTATTTGTCATTTTAGTCAATGTTTTGGGCTGACCTTTTGATCGACATCATATATATGTATAGTTTTTTTATTTCTTATATACTACACTAAACAGTACATAATTTACCACGTAGCTATAGAACCGAAGACTTAAATCGATTTTTTTCAGTATCCAAAACGATCATCAATAACAATAAAAAAGGACCGCCCACCGCGGCCGAGGGGGGCGCAGCGGTCTGCCGCGGGTTGGGCGCCGCAACAGGAAATCAAATTTCAAACGAATCGACATTTTATGATGAAATAAAAAAATGTAATTCGTTAATTTCTATTTGCTTTAACGCTCACAAGCCCTTTTTTAGCCAAGAGAGTTTGGAAATTACATTTTAATCAAAAAGAAAAGCAAAAATTCTTTACTGCTGAAATTCCAACTTTTAAACGAATTCAAAGGTTACCGTTTATCGGTCTATACGTTTCCATCCGCGGCTTTAACCGCATGTACATACAATCTTCCTTTATGTCATATGTTAATAGCCAGTCCCAATCTCGTCCCCATTTCACTTCCGGTCCGGATGTCGTTCCCGGTTTCGACACCAGTCACACCCATAACTACTCTAATCCCGATCTCGCATTCAATTCCAAGCTCAGTTTCGGCTCTCAATTCCGTTCGTCCCATTACCATTACTGGATACAGTTCCAATTTGTACGAAGTGTATCAAATTAAAATGTAGAATTTATAACTTGGAGATAGTGCACTTTGTTATGAATCAAAAATTTGTGGAATCGATATAGTAGTTCCGTTGCACAGTACAATAACACTAACGAAATAAAGAAGTGCTAATAGGTATGTTATCAAAACTTTTTTAATATTCTTTTTAAATTTATTATACAACAATTAGCGGGGTCGCTAAAATATTATATTAATAATATATCCATTTCCATGGATATGCGATTCTATGTTTCTATTGAAGCATTTTAAATTGATAACGTTTTAAATTTGTTTATAAATCAATAGAAAATATGAAACTATTTTTCGACATTATTCCAAAATTTTAATGACTCAAAAACAAATGAAACTAATTATAATATTATACTAACATATGAGAGTCAACTCATAGAGAATAAAAGAAAAAATGCTAATAATAAAAAAATACATACTCAATCTGGTGCATCAAAATGTACAGGGAATATCAAGTATGGAACAGGAAATTGAAATATTCATGAATTATAATGATATTGACATATTACATATAACAGAACATTGGCTTAGAAATCGCGAGTTCATTGTTAACTTTAGTATGCACCAGGTA
The DNA here is from genome assembly GCA_005406025.1 of Eumeta japonica. Taxonomy (NCBI): domain Eukaryota; kingdom Metazoa; phylum Arthropoda; class Insecta; order Lepidoptera; family Psychidae; genus Eumeta; species Eumeta japonica. The sequence continues at coordinate 51,485 of BGZK01002162.1, read as the reverse complement.
GCAAGTATGCTCATTAGTAAAGAAAAGGCTATACAGCCGCCATGTATAATAATTGTTAAAAGTAATATAAAATACAAAAAACGTTCAGTTATTACGAGCCTATCTGTTGAGCGAACTATTTAAGTGAATTGCATAGAATTAGAGCGGTATTGTATTAAGCGTATACAGACCGTCAAAGTCATCGTATGAGGTGGTCAAAAAAGTAATGGATGATATTTTGTAAAAAATAAGTAACAATAATAAATTAATGGCTATTCGTGGAGATTTTAATATAAATTTGTCAAAAAGTTCTTGCTTGTGTATTAGAACTAAATCCTTAGTCCTATGTTATGATTAAGACAATTTATATTTGGAACCGACCAGGTCCACAGCTACTGTCATCTTGTCTCGATAATATATTGACGAATATTAAACCAGAATTTAAGTCAGTTATAAATAAATTATCATCTGGCCATTATGGACCACTAGTTACGTTTAAAATTAATGCTAAAAAAATGTGTAACGTAAAATCTAAATTGTTCCCGTTAACACTGATTGTCATGAACAGTATAGATCCAATGTATTAAAAAACTGGCCAAGAGCATGTCGGACCATGCTCACTTTAAAGTTCCGAAGCCATTATTACAAAGAAGTTATTACACTTCTTCCATGTTTCCCGTACAGAATAGTTATAAGCATTCTTGTCGCCCATAACTAAAAAAACAACTAGGTATGTCGACTATTACTATTAAACTAGTAAAGAGCATCAGCAAAAGAGCGTGTTTTCATGGCACGACGTCGTTTTCTTAAGAAGTGTAGTTTTTCGGCAATAACTCAAAAACAGTATATCTGATCATGTTCAAAATAATTTTCGATGAAAGTATTTATTAAGCGTTATCTTCGTTATTTTTAATTATATTTTTTCGACATGTGACTTAGAAAATAGAGGAGGGGACAATTTATACAACTTTCGCAGCGATTATATCCGATATTATTCACGTAATCAGAAAGGTTGCTTAAAAACCTAATAAAGTGTTTTTAAAAGAATTATCGAAATATGTGCCACTCGTTGATGTTTGCTGAAAAATTTTTGTTTCCGCTTCTGTGACATGCATGGAGTGCCCTCCCTAGAAATATTTATTTTCGTCATGTAACCACCAAACTAAGTAGCGGCTTATACAAGACACTTACACTATGAATTTCATCAATATATGTCTTATATTTTTTGAATAAAATGCCTGTGACAAACGGATGCCAGACATGACGAAACTATAAGAGATCCGTTTTTGCCATTTTGGCTCGGAACCCTAAAAACGTGTCTAATTTGTTATATTATAAGGACCTTATTGAATTATATGGCTCCCTATTGATTATTACCAGATCTGAATGCAACAACGTTTTTATATCAAAAAATATTAATGTTAATAGTACCTTATCTTTTAGTGATTGGGCGACAATGGGTATTCATATTACCAGACATAAATTAAACGCACTTTATGAGGAAAGCACGTATAATAATTTGGACATATTTGCCAATTACGTAAGAAATTATTCAAAAATATTTAGGCGCAAATGTGCAATTCCAAGTTTCAACTATAAAATCTCTTAAAATCATAGCCCACTCTTGCCGATTCTTTGTTGAAGTATAATGTCGATATGTATAGCGTTTTGTTTGCATTTCCCCATGTCCATTATATTATAATGACATTCTTAAAGAATTCAAATGTATAAAAATGAAAAACACTACCGATCTTGATGGCCTTTCCATAAAAAGAATTGATTCCATAATAGAATGCATTGCGCTGTCCAGTAACGATTTTAATGCTTGCGTTGATTGTGGTTTGTTTCAGGATCTAATGATACAAAGTAAAGTAATCCCATTATTGAAATCCAGTAGTATATCTGATCCTACTAACTTTAGACCGATATCAATATTACCAACGGTCAGCAAAATTTTTAAAAGCTTTTTTGAATCAACTATTGCTGTTCTATTATATCAACAATTTGATGAATGTTAAACAATTTAAATTCACGAAGGGTCGATCAACAACCAAAGCCAATGTTGAGATTATTCAGCAGATTTTTGATGCCTGGAAGGATTGACCTGACTCGATTGGTGTTATCTGAGATTTATCCAAGGTATTTAACTGCGTTCATCATGACGCATTGATCAGGAAACTATATCATTATGGCCTCATCGAATGATCCCTTGGACTTCTAGAGTCTTATCTAAGTGATAGAGTTCAAAGAGTTTGATATTAATGGTAGGAGGTCGTCAGGTTTGCAGTCAATATGGATGTGCCTTAGGGTTCACTTCTTGGACCATTTCTATTTCTAGTGTACATAAATGATCTTCCACATCTTGTTAAGAGTGGTCATTGAATTATATTGTTTTCTGATGATACTTCTACACTTTTTGAGATTGTTAGGCAAAAACCGGCTTTTAATAAAGTAAACAATATCACCTCTGAACTAGTTAAGTGATTTAATAATCTTCTTTTCAATGAAATGAAAAAAATTGTTAAATTTTCCTTAATTACTGTTAAACTGATCGACACAACTGTAATGGTCAAGAACAAGATACTCAATTTTTCTTATTTTTTTTTTTTTAATGTTCTCGTGGTCATGCCATGCCCCGTGGCATGGCGACCACGGCCCTTGAATGCGTATTTTCAGTTAGTTTCATTAACGTTATTTATTGTGTCGGATAGTCCCAAGGAGGCAGGGCAAGGGCTACAAAATTTACACACTCTCTTTAATCATTGTGTATGTTTTTACTGTTGCTATTATTATAGCAATGAACAATATTTTGTTCATTTTTTTAATTTATTTATTTTTATATTATTTATTTTTAATTTTTTGTTTTTATTATTTTTTTAGTTTGCAACCTTTTTTCCTGTCCTAAATCGTTGTACATATCTCTGCTTCTATTGATAAGGTCTTCAACATGTCTCTTTTTAGCTTATACTATAATTTATCCTATACTTGTTAACACACATTTTCTTATCTTACTACGTATTCTATACTTATTTACAAAATTACAACAGATTTTCCCTACCTTCTTGGGTCTTCACACTTAAGGACATTTTTTGTCGCGATTTTAATTATTTCTGTCATCCATTTATAATACTTTCACCATTATATAACTTTACACAATCTATTACCATTCACAGTTCTTTACTTTAATTAATATCTCATTTCTTTACCTTTCATTTTACCATATTATCCATTTTGCATCGTTCAATACCATACCATACCATACCATACCATACCATACTACAAAATTTCAAAAATATACCTTATCGTTTCTTCCATGACTCCGGAAAGTGTCTCCAGAAAGCGTCTATCTCCGCTTCCAGCGCCACACGCTCCCGATGGAACATATCGCAGTCCTTGAGAACGTGCAGCACGTCCTAGATTTTGGCAGAGTCACAGGCGCAGTAGGGTGAGTCCCGCAGTTTGAACCTATACATATACCGCGCGAACCCATTATGTCCCGTTAGGGTCTGCGCCAGTTGGAACGTCATTTAGATTTTTCCGAGGATCCTATATGCTTGCTCCACCCGCGGAAACAAGCATTCGGTGATTTTACCCGTGCTTCCCTCGTTGTATTGTTGTAGCCACTCCTCCAGGCTGGCCGCCCTAATCACCTTTTTCGCGTGCGACAGTGGAAACCGATCGTAGTGCGTTGCCGTCTTCTTGGTGAGGGCGGCCTGCCTGGCGAGCTCGTCTGCACGCTCGTTACCCGCGATTTCGACATGTACTCTAACCCAGAATAGGCGCACAGCCTTGCCTTTCGCAACGATCGCGGAGATGTCGCACCTAGCTTTGTGAACCAGAGGATGATAGGTTCCGGGGTCGGTCAATACCTCCAGGGAAGACCTGGAGTTACTGAAAATGTTGACCAGCCCATCCTTACCTTTTTTTGCCCTCCGTATCGCTCTTTGCAGCATACCCATGTCCGCCTGGAAAACCGTACAGAAGGGATCGAGCCGAAGCGTCGAGTACCAAGTCTCCTCTCTGTCCCGCCATTCCGTCACGCCGACTTTACCTTCCATTCGGGTTCCGTCGGTGTAGATCTGCGGCCCGACCCCTGCGAAACGGTCCATTGTCTGGGAGTCAATGTCCTCGACGCTTTCGTACCCGATCTCGGGCACGTGCACAGAGTTAGGCAAGTCGCCGAAATACTCGGGCCTCTAGAGCTCCTGATCGACAAAAGTGCTCACTAAATCTTTTCCGCGCTTCACCTCGTATCTCGTATAACCAGGCCACTTCCCTCACTCTTATGTCAAGAGGGAGCAGCCTCGATAGAATCAGCGCGGAATGCAAAGACACTATGCGGTGAGCTCGGCATGCCTTAAGAGCGACGCTGCTCTGGACAGCGTCAAGTATCTTTCGCACACCGAGCTTCCTCGTCGCCGGTATCCAAGTGCACGATGCGTACAAAACGATAGGCTCTATCACGGTAATCTATATGTTCCTAACGGCCTCCAGGCCCAGACTCCACGTCACCCTGCCCGCTCGGGCTAAGCCTTTGTAGATATTTGTAGCCTTTTTACAAGCCTTGGCGACATGAGGAATGAACGTCAGCTTCCTATCTATGGTCAGACCGAGGAGGCGTATTTCGCCAACCAAGCTGATTTGCTCGCTATTCATTTGCACCACTGGGTCGTCATATTTCAGATTTTTGTTCAATACCATCGAATTTGTTTTCGATGGCGCAAACCTCAGCTTATTTCTGACTCCCCAGCAGTTCACGCGAGCTAGAGCTCGGTTGGTCTCCTCCTCGATCGACGAAGCCGGTTGTCTGAAGATCATGAGGATCACATCGTCCGCGAACGCCTACACGTGTACTGTACACCGAGTTCCCCGAGTTCTCGGATTAAGGAGTCCAGAATGAGATTTCAAAAGGTTGGACCAGCTATAGAGCCCTGTATACAACCCTTAAAAGTGCCCCTTCTGGATTCCTCTCCAGTGTACCACACAATCACCTCCCGGTCTCGCAGGTATCCCTGCATTATATCCCCGCACATCATACCGCCTATGGGCTAGTAAGACTTTGGACGGATATAATTTTTAGCCCCTCTAACTCGGGACTCTACCGGGGAGTTTCAGTCTACACTCCGAGTTTCTAGATGGGATAGCTGCTTCGCATGCTTGTCGGATGCATTCGGTGTAGGTCCCCACGATCTCATCGAATCGATCGCACGAGCTCACAGATTTCACCATCTCGACGGTCACAGCCCGTTTAGTTAGAGCAACATCTATGACTGTTCCAAACTCGGACCATCGAACCTTGGCAATGTTGTTGACCCGTGTACCAGTGGGAGGCCGAGGACCGGATCGTCTTCCCATTCGCACGGCAAACGTGACCGTGTTATGGTCCGAGGAAGTCTCGGACCACCTGCTATTCCTCCGCTCTATCCAGTAGAGCGCGCAGCATCGTGCTCACTGCCCCCAACACACGCTCCACGTGTTGACATCACCCCTCAGGAATCGAGGTATGAGCCGATGGGCTGCTCCCCTTCGAAGTACAACGATATAACGCCAATCCTGCATTTTCCGTCTTTTATCACTGCAGCTGTGATGTTTTCGTCGATACTGGATATTGTGGACACGATCTTATTTCTTGATCCCATTTTAGATGTTAAATTGCTTTGAAATTCTCATATTATGATATTGGCTTAAAGGCTTAGTTCTGGAACATATACAGTAAAAAGTATTCAGTGATTTACTGATGAAAACATTACGAGACTAGTTTATTTTAGTTACTTCCATAGTCTCATGATCTATGGAATTTTATTATATGGTCAGGCAAATGACATTCTTACAATTTTTGTGCTGCAGAAGCGGGTTGTTCGTGCCATTTATAATAATTTGATACCAAAAGAATCTCGCAGTAAAAGTTTTTAAAGAATTAATATTTTAACTGTAACGTCACAGTATATAGACGAAAACCTGACATGTCAAGAAAAACCTGATATAGAAATATAGAGACCTTCCAAAAAATTAACGACATTCGTAACGTTAACACTAGACATAAGAACAATCTTGCTATTTAGAAAACCCGTCTGAACAAAATTATTTAAGGGCCAAAGAGTGCTTATAATAAGATTACAGCTGAAATTCAAAATTTTCTATTTTATGAATTTATACTTTTCGTTAAACAAAAGTTATATGGCAAGTTATTTTATTTTATTTTATTTAAAGCCTTTATTCTCTGACCGTATTACAGTTTTAACCTTATAAACTAACAAAAACACTGTTTTAAAATAATTGAAATAAGTCCTAATGTATAATAAATATTTTAGCAACCACTTAGTCAGGTTGTCTGACATAGGCCTCCCCCAGTTTCTGCCATTTCTCTCTATCTCTAGTTAACCTTCTCCATCCTTTAGGTTAATCGTCCTCCCATCTTTTGATTTGACCTCCTCTTTTCCTTTTCCCATTTCTAGGATACCATTCTAATACATCCTTCGTCCATTTTTTCTTTATTAATTCTCATTGTATGTCCAGTCCAATTCCATTGTAGTTTTCTTATATTTTTAGTACATCCCTGACCTTTGTCCTTTTCCTTATTTTTGAAGTTGTCCACCGATCCTGTAATTGTATGTTTAGCATGCTTCGTTCCATATTGCGCTGAAAAACTATAAGTTTCTGGTTGTTTTTGCTCGTAGTAGGCCAGGTTTGACATCCATAAGTAAGACAAGGGAATATGTATTATATAATTTGTTTTTTATTGCCATAAGGATTGCTTCATTTTTAGTTATCTCTTTAAGGGACCAGTACCGCTTCCAAGTGTTGCTTATTCTCCTATCTATTTCTTTGAAGTATTGGTCGTTTATTGAAATAGTTTGTCCTAAATAAATATATTCATCTACATATTCAATACTTTCCTGTCCTATTACTATATTTTCCTTTACGGCATTCGTCATTAGTTTAGTCTTCGTTAGATTCATGCATAGGCCTGCTTTTTTGCTTTCCCTATCTAATTGTTGTAGCATAGTTTGTAGTGTTCCTGGTTTCTCAACGAATAATACTGTATCGTCTGCAAATCTTAAATGATTTAGGTTTGATCCGTTTATATTAATTCCAAAATGTTCCCAGTCTAAATTCCTAAATATGTCTTCTAACACTGCTATGAAAATTTTGGGGAGAACGGATCATCTTGCCTCACGCCTTTTTCAATCCCAAATTTTTCGCTTTGCTGTTCGAGTTGAATGGTTGCTGCGGTTCTTCTGTAAGTTTCTTTTATGATTCCGATAAATTTTTTTTCTACTCCCTGTTTTTCTATCGTTTTCCAAATATATGAGTGACTCAGAAAATCGAAAGCCTTATTGTAATCGACGAATGCCATTTAGTACATTTGTCCGTATTCATTTTGTTTTTCAATAATCTGTTTCACAACATGGATGTGGTCAATGGTAGAATAGTCTGCGCGAAAACCAGCTTGTTCTCTTGGTTGGCTTTCTTCTAGTCGTTTCGTTATTCGGCCAAGTATTATTTTAGAAAACACTTTGTACAAATTGGACATTATACTTAAGGGTCTATAATTATTTATTTCGTTTTTGTCTCCCTTTTTATGTAGTAAGATAATGGTTGACTTCGTCCATTGAGTGGGTATTTGTTCAGTTACTAATATCTCATTAAATAGACTCGTCACAAATCTGCATATCTCGATCGAAGATTATTTCAGTATTTCATTTGACATTTTGTCGTATCCAGGTGCTTTGCCGCTTTTTTGAGATTGTATAACTTTTATAACTTCTGATTTTAATATGCAAGGTATTTCTTCTTCGTAGATTTCTTTCTCTTCTTCTGCTGGTAATGTACTGTCTGTTTCTGTGTAAAATTTTTTATAAAAATCTGTCGCTACATTTACTATTGATAATCTCTTTGCCAGTTTTTCATTTTTATTCTTCTCGCTTTTAGTCTTCATGTTAGGTATCTATTGTGTGTATTCTATTAACTGCTTTAGGCCTTTGTTAATTCCTCCTATTTTCCCTATTTGTTCTCTTAGTACGCTCAGCCTCTCTTCTTTCCTATGTTTTCTAATCGATTCTTGGATCTTTTTACTAATGCTTGCTATTTTTTGTTTGTTATCTTTTCGACTACCTAACATTTCGTTTCTCGTTTCCATTAACTTTAAAGTTTCTTCTCCTAATTCATTTGTTTTTTTCTTTTTTGGTACACGATTTGCTTAAATTAATCAGTTCTTTTTCCAAGAAGTTATATTTTTCTTGTATTGATTTGGTTTCATCAATTTCTTGCAATCTGTTTTCTAAATCGCATAAGACATTTTTTTTGATTGATGTTATTGTTGTTTTATTAATGGTTGAGTGTATAATGTGTTTTCTTGAATTGCTATTTGTGTTGCGTATAACTCCTCGTACCATTCTGTGATCTGTATTGAAGTGTAACTTATTTAATACATCAATATCCGTAAATATGGTTTTTTCTTTAGTAAGTATAAAGTCAATTTCGTTTTTATCTCTGCCGTTTGGGGCTAACCATGTCCATTTTCTTTATTTACGTTTTTTGAAAAAGCTATTCATTGTTTTGAAATTATGAGCAATTGGAAAATCTATGAGCTTCTGCCCATTGTCGTTTCTGTCACCGGTACTGTAATCTCCTAGGACAAATTCGTCTTTGTTTGATTTTCTTCCAACTTTGGCATTAATTGACCTCCCATGACTCCCATGACTCCCTCCCGCCTTGCGTTTTACCATAGAAATAGAAAATATATTCGCTATATTCTCTTATATCTTCATCTAATTTTCTTACTTCACAAAGACCGATGACGTCCCATTTTATAGATGTTAAAGCTTCTTCCAGTTCTTCTAATCTGTAGTCTGACATTAGTGTTCTTACATTTAATGTTGCGATATAAACCTTATTGTAGTTTCTTTTTTGGTATGAGGATGTATTTCTATGGCGAGTGGTGGTATTTCAACCCCACGGGGACCAGCTGGATTGGGGATGTTTTGTTTGTGGTTGCTGATATTCAGTTGCTACTTCGATTGCTTTGGAATATTGGGAATTGAGTTTGATCTAGGTCTCAACAGGTCAAATGCATTTCTTATATTTTCTTTCATTAATGCGTTGTCGGTCACTGGTTTTAGCCTGGTTTTGTGTTGCCGGTGAAGTAGATTGGTCTCTCTTTCTTTTTCGTTGATTTGAATTCCTTTTTCACTACCAATTGATCGTATTTGATATAAGCAATGTTTCCTTTCGCCCGTTCTTCTATTAATTTCGACTTTAATTCCTTCCTTTTTTCCAAAACTTCTTTAGGGAAATCTTCAGTGATGTAGTAGACGTCTTGTAAGTTCTTCTTCAGTTTTAGTATCATATTTATTTTCCAGTTGTTTGTAAAACTAATGAGAACAGGTCTTATTTTGTTTTCTTTAGTGATACCTATACGGTGGATTTTTGATACATCGTTTGCTTCGATATTAATGTTCAAATCTTGTCTAAAAATACCTTGTACTTTCTCGAACAACTCCACAGAAGAATTCTCTTTCTCGTCCAAACCAAAGATTAAAATATTATTTTTCTTTTTTTTTCTTTCTCAAAATTCTCGATCTTTTTCTCCAATATTTCTATTTTGTTTTTTTAAATTTCATTGTTTTTAATTAACGGTTGCAGCTTTTCGTCTATTTTTTGGAATATAATATTTGTTTGTTTGTCCATCTCTATTTTCATCTGGTCAAAAAGTAATTTAAATTGTCCCTCCATTTTAATTTGGTTATCCAGTAGCAACACTGACGTGTGATAATATGTGCCGTGAGATGTCGCTCGCTGTCACTGTCTATGACTTACTTTGTTAAAATAACCTCGAAAAGTTGGAACACAAATGATATTTGCGTTGATTTTCTTAATAATTCTCGCTGTTTCTATTTACCTAAATGTTTAGTACTTCTTGATGTTTTTGTTTGCGGCAGCAGATGTTGGAATAACATAAACTAGTAAATTTCAATTATTTCGGCGGACGAATTGCAAGGTGATGTTTACTATTTCAAAACCACAGACGTGAAAATATGGCAAGTACCCATATCTGAATATCTTAATGAAAAAAAGCCATGGGATTGAACCTCTTGGCTATCTGGTTGCTTTGTATTATTTCTAAGCGTTGTACTAATTTATTAATTACTCAATATTTTGTATCGATGAGTAAAAAAGAGCAACCTTTCAGTTTATTTGCCCATTCTTCTCAATGTTAATTATCATTTGCAATAGCTGGCGATGTTAAAGTCTAAAAATATTAGTTATTTTTTAACGAACTGGTTTAATTCTTTCGGTTAGTTCGGTTCGGTTATTATTTTAATTTTTTTCTACCAAGTAAAACTATTTTTGTTTTCATTTATTTGCTCATGAGAAAGCGATTTAGATGTACGTATTCTCATGGTATCAGTCATACGATGTTAGAGTTTAGCGACATATTTACAATGACATATTTTTATATACGCCGATGTAATGATTATGTAGAGACTATAGATTTCCACACAGTATGACTTGTACATATCTCTTTTGCTTCACTGACATCCATTGATCTTTACATGGAAGCTCATCGATTTTGGATGCTTAAAATTTGGGCCTTAACCTGGCCCTATAGTTTCTGCTTACCCTTGTTGGAAGTAAGCATAAGTTTGCTATTATTATACATTTTGAATATGTGTATTGTTTTCTCTAATTGTTAGGATCTGAAGTTAATTAAATATGCAGATTCCTTTTTGCTTACGCGAATATGATTACTATGCAGCAAATATGGCGGACAACGACCGCTTTTTATTCATCAAGGAAGAATAAAATAAATGACATTGAAACGAGTCTCAAATTTTATAAAAGCGTATAGAATAAATGTATGATACTGTATAGTATGGCTGTATAGCCAGCAGCAGTCACACATATTTTAGTATGCGATTTTCTTGTTGCCAATGCCTATCCCAATTTCCACCTTTTTTTCGTAGCATTCCTGTGATAAATAAATCTGGTTCTCATTCTATCTCGGTCTGTATAGTTGCTTATGTCGTGGATTGACACAATTTGAATTTTAATAATCCAATTTAAAAAGTAGACTAAACGTATAACAGACAACGCGAATATTATTAGAATGTTCCTATTAAACTTGCAAAGTTGGTATTGAAATATCGATATATATATTCAACTGCTATAAAATGCAGTTGAATATTTTGTAATTCTTTTCCTTTTTTTTTAACGTTTCCAAAATGGTTTAAATTTTAACTATTAAAATGACTTAAGCGTCAAGCCAGAATTTCAAATATCTACTACAAAAGCTATGTATTGTAATCTTTAAAAACAGGATTCTAGAATACGACAGATGACCTACTTGTTCCAAAAATGAGAACTTTATCGTAGGGAATAAGTCCAGATTGGGAATAGGTAGCGTAATTCGATCGAGATCAATTTTTTTTTAGTTTAAAAAGGACTAAATCGTATAGGTAGATAACATGGACTTTATTTTAATACATTGCATTTATATGTTTTATATTTGACGTCACTACTTTCTCACTACTTCCTTCACTTCCCTTACCCATGTGGGTAAGGGAAGTGAAGGAAGAGAAGAATGTTCTTCCCTAATTCATTGTATATACATACTAGGTGGCGCCCCTTATTGGTGTAAAAACTAAAATAATTACCACGACCCTTATCGAGCAACCGACGGCAGAAAGGGACCGAAGATCATCATCGGTTACAGTATGCCAAAACGTTCGACCTTAACAATTAAGATAATTTTAAAACAAATGTTTATATAAAAGTAAATAACGAATTATCCGAAGTCGACGCTGACCTAAGTGAGTAGGATGAGCTAAATAAAACGAGATAAAAAACGAAATAAAACGAGACAGACAGACAGACCAAAGTCAAGTCAAACATGATATGTTTGACTTCACTTTTGAGTAATCGGTTCCAAGAGGAACACCAAATTGAACTTGAGCTCGATGCTAGTATAAATATTTGGAAATCAACTTGTGGTAGATAATTAAATACTGTGAAAATGGGTTAAGAATTATGTAGAAATGAAGACAGAAAGTATAAGAACTACAGAAAATTCTAAAATAACAAATCCTTAAAAAAACATTAGTATTAAGACGTAGACGTCGTTTATTAAATAATGTTTGTTAAGTGCCTTTTTAGTTTATTTTCATTACTAAATAATGTCACCAAAAAGGATTTATCGATTTCCTTTTACGTGATTTAGGTCAATCACGGATTATTTTATCCAGTAAATTTGTTTATATATCGCTATAATTACGGTCTTCTTGCAAATGTTTTAATCTCTCCCGCACAAATTTGATAGCGAGACTTGGCAGTTCAAGTAAAGTTGCCGTGTTCTCATGACAAAAATTCACGATAATGTCCGTCCCTCCGGCGCGTCGACGTCGATGTATGCTTGTTATAGAAAGATGTGCCCACACCTTCGCCTGTGTGAAATAGAAAAACTTCTTAATATCCTAGAGTGATTGCATTGTACACCCACAGGATATATTTTTCCCAAACCTCATCACGGTTATAGTATCAGTTTTGGATTCGATTTTCATTTTGATTCCGAGAACTAGGTTCCGATCATGATTCTGATCTCGGTTGGAAATCCGATCTCGTTGTTTTTCAGTTCAGTTCCACTGTTGTATCGATTCCATTTAGTTCTCCGTTTTGATAAGTCTATTCCTGTATTCAATCTCGCTGTTGGTTTCTTCCCTGTTGGTTTCGACCTCCCTGTTGGTTTCGACCTTGGCTTTGCACTCGGTTATCAGTCCTGCTTTCTGTTCCGGTATTGTTTCTTATATTATTTGTTTTTAAAATTTTAATTTTTTGGTCCAGTTATGCAGCGCCGGCCTAGGGGTAGAGCGAGCGGAGAGGTTGCACTAGGCGGCATGTAACTAGGGTCGCTAAAAAACTAAATGCAAAAGACAATTATCAGCAAAAATTAAATTTTGATGTTGCTTTCATAGAACAGTATTACGATACTTAAAGTTACCTAATGTAAGTTAAGCTTAATATGTGTTGATGTTTGCGATAAAAACTTATTTTGAAAAGCTAGCAATTATTATTTATTTATCGTATAGCCGAATTAGAATTTCTGTAAAATTAGAGCACTGACTTGAGGGCGTCGAACCCTGGCCAAAGCTAGCGCCGGCGCTGCAATTATGCTTACGTGAAACAAAAGTAAACAAATAACATATTGCTTGTATATAAAGTTATCCATACACGAAAAATTTAAGATTAATTAATTCAGTAATATTCGTATGACAGAAAAAAAACGAATAACATTTCGTGTTTACTTATGAAGTATATTTTAAATAGTCAATATGCAAATTCAGCTGATCTTTGTGCTCAGTTTCATGGTGAATAAACAATCAACAATTTGACGACATTTTACTTTTAAAACATGTTAATTCTTGTAGCACAAATTTTGAACTTTACAAGTTTCACAAGCCACGAGAGTAATTTGTACCTTCGAGGCGGGATTCTCGTTTCGGCATTTTTTTTCACCGTTAGCGAGTGTGTTGTCGAATAGATAAATGTGCCCGAGCTTAGAAAAACTTATATAAGCTCAGGTGCGAACCTCAGGCCCTCGGACAGAGAACCGAGCGCCCCACTCCTGGCCGCCACTGTTAGTAACTATGCAGCATATAAGTATATACTTAGTGTATAAGTATCATTACAGCTTTAATGAAAGGAAAAAATTGTCTAATAACGCTATCCGCCATCCAATGGGAGGGTTCGAGCGGCCCGTTCTGCATTAATCCGGCCGCCGGCGCCGGCGGCCTTTGATCGCGCACCGGCAAATATCTTCGGACTTCGGATTCGCTGGAGGAACTTCCAAATTAGTTTTACAAAATACCGACGCATTGCGGATGTTTCGAGTACGAGATTTATGTTTTGTAATACAATATGGTTTAGTATTTTAATTCAAGCTTATACTATAAATTATTCTTATCAATTTTCGGTAAACATAAACAATAATTAAAAATTGTCACGAGTTATTTATAAACTACGACAAAAAGTATAGGGATAAGGTGATCCACGGATTATCTTTAAATTTATAATACGTTTGTTTTAGATAAATCAGTTGTGGTGTTGAAAAATTACATTTCAAATTTCATTTATCGTCATGTGATAAGTATGTCTAGACACGGTCATGCAAAATCGCGTACCGCCTAATGACCAGCGGGTGATGTATCTTTACTACAATCATTTCCAGCTCACAATTTTATAATCCCCTTCTGTTTGAACTCCCTTAATAACTGTCATACAAAAGAATGGTCCATCACCCCCTTAACATGGGTCCTATTTTTGTAGTCTATCCACTGACTACGTGTTAACTTATAAGGTATATCAATACCTTAAGTACCGTGTCGTTTGATGCGACTAATTAAAAAGGCCGAAACTCTCTATACACATATTTCTCCATATAATTGAAGAGCAAATATTTAACAATTTTCGATGTAGATAATCGTGCAACGCGTTTAAGACCTTAAGAGGTTTTAAACGCACTGCGCAGTCCTGGTCTCACAGCAGACCGCGATTGGACGCGGCTCTCCCTTGAGGCAAGGATAGTCCGTGAGACGCTCGGTGCGAATCTTATTAGTCTTTTGCAAATATCTACTTGTCTTATAACACAGAGTTAGGGTGACATATTCATGAATTCAAATATATTGCTCTACGTCTATACTAATAAATAGAAGAATATGTTCGGACAACTTAACAACACGAGATCTTGAAATATGTGTGGTGATTAATTACTTAAATGTGTAGCTGGTGGCCTTTTGTATGTAAATATATTTCGTCCGTATTATATGTTTTTGTATTCAATTTTAGTTATATAAAGCCAGATTGCAAGCACGGGTACGATCGAGTTGAGGCATGATGTGACGAGCTCTTATCAGTGTAAGTCGGGGACTGATCGCAGCTGTGCGAAGTGGATCACCGGCTGGCCGAGTGGTGCGCTACGGCTACCCATCAGATGGTCTACGCTTGTCTTTACGATATTTATATGTGGATGTTCCAAAGTATTTTTCTCACAAACGCCTTCTTTAATGACTGTGGTTTCTTTGGCATAGTTGTTTCACAGCGGAAAAGGATTATGAATATTTGCGAAAACATTAAAATCCATTCTGTATACAAATACTTTTATTTGAAACGTGGTTGTGTGCACAACGCGACTACAAAATAGAGGGTATTACAAAGTGACCAGGGCCGTGGTGCGGGAGAGGCCGCCCGCGTCAGTCGTTTGTCACGCGGCGGGGGCGGGGCGTGGGGTACTGGCGACACAAATGGACGCATGACATAATGTAGTATATTCTGTCTCAGGGAAGTTAATTTTATGTATTTGCTGATACTGATACGACCTTATTATGATTACATTGTCAAAAAGACTAATAAGGTGCTTGGATTCGTAGTGAGATCTATTATATAATTTTAAAAGTATCACAATTTTTTTCAGTATATTTTACAGCCTCATCAATAAGTATCTTGGGGTATGGTAGCTCGATGTGGCCTCCTCACGACAATACTCACATTAGGCATATTGAAGTATACAAAGAAAGCGTGTCAGAATCTTGTCTAGGTATTCGTCAGAATCTTAGTCGCTCTTTAACAGACTATTGTCAAAAATACTCTGGTTTTAAAGTGTAGTGACTAGAAAGACGCGTAAGTGCAGATTTAATTTATTTACACAAAATTTTACACTTCCCTAAAGATTCAACCTATGCTACTCTTATTGCTAAATTTAAAGACTATAAATTTCGAACATTCAAAACATTTCATTTTAAATATAGCGAAAACAATACGTTCTTTTTAACCGACTTTAAAAAAAAGGAGGAGGTTCTAATTTAGTTGTATTTTTTTATTAATCGATTTGGATTTTTTTTTAGAAGGATGTATTTCCGAATTGATCTCTTTTTTACTAAATCCATTTCTGTTTATGAAGTCCCTGAGGAACTGAGAAGCATCCTCAGATATTATAGGTATACATATAGCGATGTTATTTTAGGCTATAGGTCAAGGAATTAAATTTAGAAAGTATCAATTAGTGACATAGAACTGATGAAGAAGACTACAGAGGGCTACCGGAATTCTTCAGCTATAATTTCGTCAGTTGTGGACCAAGTTCAAAAATTATCATTTTTATTTAAAAGCGTATACTTCCTAGGTTCAGGATCAGGATCAGGATCTGATGAAAGCATCCCAGGAAAATCTAGGAATACTCTTAAATATTATAGGCACGTATAGTGTGTTTGAGCTCTTTTTTTAGTTATTCATGGTTTTGTGTCTGATAGTTACCATCTCACACACTGAGCGGATGATGGAAGCCACAACACTCCTTAAGGGTTAGGAGTTAGGGTACAATACTACAACATGTCGATTTAAAAACATTACTAACAGTTGCTCCATTTCTATCCTCCATCAGTCTTTTTATTCTAGATTGAGAAACTTTAAGCTTCACATCTTTCATATTGACTATTAAAATTATTCTCATATTTGTTATCAAAAATTCACAGTCTCAAGATAGAAAGGATTTTAAATTTCCATAGCTGAGTAAGAATATCGATTTTAAGAATCATTTGACACGTTTCGTCATTTCGCTTATGGATATTCCATATCCGAAAACTGTCTCATGTAATAAAATTTAAAATCGCCCGAGAATCCAAGCCCTGGCTGGTCATGTCAATCGTTAAGAATCTCATCGGAAGCTTTTAAGACCCTCGTTAGATCTAAATATAAGATGGGTTCTTGTTATTTACATACATCTATCGTGTGTAAACGCATTTTTCAATAAATATTTAGCTTAATATACAAGTATCATAATTATAGTAAGTGGTATGTAATATTTATTATATGTAATACATATTTGTTTTAGTAAATAATAGAACGTTAAGATACTTCGACATACAAACGATATAGTCCCACAATAGATTTACAGCAAACCGAGTTGTGTTAGCCGAAGAGCTTTTAGCGCCGAGTGCAGGCCGAGCTCGTAATGGAGTTATGGCCTTAATGGTGTCACTTACGCGCTTCACTCGGGAAATTTGGTTAAAGGCGTTTGTCGATCTACTATCGAGGTGTCTATACAGCGTAATAATCAAATTTTCAGCTTATCTCGGTCGTGGTGAAACGTTGAAGCCATACCTAACGTTTTGAAAATGTTTAGTACATACATATATGCAGTACCCAAACATGTAAAACGGAAGACTATTTGATTGCCTAAGTGCTTAAAATCTAAAATTGTACATCGTTTTAATTTTAATTTAAAAAATAGTTTGAAGAAACTTGTTTTTAAATATTTTTGAGAAAATGAAATTATAAATAACTGAGTCTGAGCTCATCTCCGAGAATATATTTCGAACTTTTGCTTGTTCAACAAACTTGGAAAAAATGTGAACATCCATCCATACATATTATAAAACGCAATACTTCTCTGTTTGTCTTTTTGTCGCTTTGTGTGTTTATCTAAGAGAATCACTATTCCGTTTTATATGACCTCTTTTTCATATAAAAATACATATCTCGCCAGTTTTTAGTATATACTTGATTACGGTAGTAACCTAGGGTTTTAGCAGTAACAATTTTAATCCATCCTTCCTTTTGGCCCTGGGGCGTGTACCGCTGCACATGCGCCGCCATGCGCCTTCCCACTAGATTTTCCCGGCGTACGACCTTAACCAAACGCGGCCGGCGCGCCGCGACGTCCGGCTCGTGATCGCCGTTCGAGAATCTTTCGTTCCCAGTGATAATTATCACTGCATATTTGAACGCAGCTGCCAGGTAATAGCGACCAGAAAAAGGTAAGCTACTGAGGTGTTGCACGTTGTGTATATTATAAACTTTCCACTGGAGTTTGTTTTGTTTGGTTTTTATAATTTTAATTAATTAGAACCATGAACGTTTTTTAAGGAGTTGCCTTATCAAATTATGTTCAGAAACTTATTTCACTGGCTAAAATATCTTTTTCATCTGGTTAACACAATTGTGAGGGTTAATTTTATTTCGAATCTACTATTAGCGCCGTCCATAGACAGCTCAATTTCCGGCTCGTTGTTTTCCATACCTTGAATATTTTGGTGCATCAGGTTGAGAAAACAATGGTTTTAACTACAATTTCTGATAATTCTCCTGTGACCTGCATTAGGGCGCCACTGGTGCGATAATGCACTAGTTTGATTTTTAAAATACTAGAACTACTCTCTGTTCTAATTCATATTAATCTTTCTATGATATTACTATCTTCATAATGATATATCTTTATATTATTACCAAGAAAACTCTTTTTTTTTCGGTATGTTATTTTAAAAACTTAGGCTTTTCTGTCAAAGCTCCCCGTGTAATTACTTATAGGTCTGCATTTCATCAGAATCTCCAGATTTAAGCGATCCGCAGTCATTCTTACAACTAGATTTTGCTTTATTACATAATATAACAGGATCGATATTAAAGGGTAACAACTTAACCAAATGTCTCCTAAAATATTTTGATTGAAACATCCTATCTAGAAAAGCAAAATTATATGTCAATTTATTTGTGTCCAAAATTTATTTCCGTCACAATGACGTCAGATCATATTTTAGATTGAAATATTTAATTTGTCACTATACTCTATTTGTTTTTTCGTCATGCCAATAAAAATGGGAAGGAACACAAAATTACATTAAAATTGTTACTATTTTGGCTGGGCAACTCCAAATTGCGACTAAAAGTGAAAGTCAAATCTTTTTTTGATTGGCGCCCAAACCATTTCCAACCAGTACAATAATTATGGAGCCTTCATTATGTACATTATTTAAGATTTTGTAATTAATCTGATTGTATGAAGCGCCAAGCACGCAAATATTTAAAACCCAGCGGTTTAGTACCGAGTATGAACTCGGTACTAATGCACATTATGAAATGTGGTCTAATCCGATGCCTAAATCGTCGGAGTAAATTATTGTCTCCTTTTAACGAGTCGTACCGACGTGGACTGCACTGATCCTCCGTTCTGTTTTTTAGGTGGAATCTGTACAATCCAGACCGCCAACCGACAAAATGACATCACTTAATTTAATTTCAAATCAAAATTGCGAGACTCGATATGTATTAATTCAGTTAAAAAGTCTTGAAAACGTAGCATTCATGCCTGCAGATTTTGACACTCAGTATCATTCTCAATCATTTCTTTTTCCATTTTATAGATTTATGTAATTTTATTTTTTTTAATTATTTATTTTTTTCAAATATAAATTAATTAACTTATATCTTTTAAGAACGTGCAATAAACTTATAAATTTAACAATATTTCCGACTTTCCTTAAACTGTTTAAACAAATACATGTTTTCTGCTCGTGTGCTCATGCCACAGTCTACTATCGAGTCGTACCACTTCTCTCTCTTTACATAAATTCAATTTACATTGCAGTTTTCCATCAGCTCTTCCTAGAGACTGCTCGTGTCGATCGCGACTGTCGTCCATTGCGCGTACGTCCTAGCAAGCGACTGCGCCGATCTCCCATGTCATTTAATGTCCATGTCGACGAACTCGCTCTTTAATTAGTATTCATAAATGTGACCGATCTCATTTGTTTCATGATCATCGCACTCGCCTATAAAGCATTCACGCACTTTTTTAACGATTTTCATTTCAAGAAAGTAGCCTTCGATTTTTGTTCTAAGTCACGTATGGAAGATCTACGACTCATTATTTATGAGGTGTACCTAGGGCGCACTGAAAACTTCTGAAATGAATGAGAAAAAATTATAACGAATGGTCAAAAATGAATTTATTATTTCTCAGAATACTTTCCTTTACCATAAATTTTGGATGATTCTCTATTGCTAAAAGCAGTTCGAAGCCGAGCAAAGCTATGCTGAGCTATCAAAGTACATTTAAAATCGTAGAAAATCATACTAAGAAAATTTTCACGACTTAAATCCATAATAATAAAGACACGCACTATTTAAAATGACTTCACTATATAAAAGCAATTGACAGATAAAACAAACTGAATTCTACAGCCAAAGAGTTCCATTTTCAAATACAGTAATCACGTTTTAAGTATTATTTATGTAAGTGGCCAGTTACAGAAACGTATAGTACGCCCAACATGTAACTAAACAGTCAACATAATTATCTTTCAACTAATAAGTAAAAAGGTATGCAAACCCTTTGAAATCCCATAAAACACCAAATCAAATTAAAACAATAACAGTACGTTAGAAGAAAAATAAACAAATTTCGCTATAAGAGATTAGAACACGGGCACACAGCTTGTGGGAAGCAATACATCTATCATGTTTTATAAAAATGTATGCCTGAGCCGACTGCAGAAATGCTAAACTATTCTTTAAATCAACACACAGCTATTTGGAAATATACACTAGTATTATTATTTAAAAATTGACAGTTTTTTGAGTAATCCACAAATAAATTAAATCACTCTCAGAAAGTGTTTCGCGAAATACCTCAAAAAATGATAAAAAATTACTTTATTTTAAGAATTTGGAATGGTATTTTGTTAAGCTATTAAAATTTTATATTCAAGTTATAAAATTAATAAAAAAAAGGTAAAATTCATAGACAAATTCA
This sequence comes from Eumeta japonica, assembly GCA_005406025.1. Classification (NCBI taxonomy): domain Eukaryota; kingdom Metazoa; phylum Arthropoda; class Insecta; order Lepidoptera; family Psychidae; genus Eumeta; species Eumeta japonica. The sequence goes on along the minus strand of BGZK01002162.1, from coordinate 30,925 downwards.
CAAAATATTTTTAACAGTTGCTTATAAGAAATAATTTTTTTTTGCAATGTCTATTCAATATTTATGGAAAACCAAATATAATGATATCAATGGAAATATTTATTTATATGAGAAAATAAACCATTCTCTTAATGCTGTATGAATGAAAAGAAAGAGAAAAAAACAGTGTACTTATATACACGCATAGGAAGTTATGGTTCTTAGGCGTAATTAACAAATTAGTTTAGAAATGGATACAAATATTTGATTACAATAAAATAGTAAAAGGACTGAAGCGCGATAGTCAATACCGTTGTAAAGCTTAATTTAAATTTGAAAAAATAAAATAATAATATATATTTTCTTAAACAAAGTGTAATATCAATTTTATCTTTATATTTGAAATTACAACAATTATTAAGTGAAAAATTGAAATATTTTAACATTATTTTAGTTGCCATCTTCCACTCGGCATTTAGGTACACGAAACTCACAAACTGATGTCACTGTCGAACTAGTTAGTTCACTTTCTTATATCTTAGCGGCTCGATTGCCTTTGAAAAATCATCATTAGCCGAAAATTTTCTCTTATAATGCCAACTCAAACAAGCCCGATTTCGAAATTCTACGATCACACACCACCGAGGTAGGTTGTGAGGGTGAGCCATCTCAAAGAGGAAACGAGAGAGGGTATGAAATGGACAAGGCAGAGGCAGGAGGGGGAGCGGAGAATATACCCCTCAAGAGCATATGGTCACCTACTTGGTGACAGAAAAGCTAAAAAACAAGAAGTAGATAAAAAGGAAAGATTATAATGCGAAAAGGTGGAGGGCTCGTACACAGGAAGAATATAGATATATAAATAAACAGGGAATCGGCCACACCCGTAAATATTGCACGGGCAAGGCCGAAATTTGCGCGCACTGCGGGGGGGAGCACAGGTCCCAAGTCTGTGAGAAGCGCCAAAAAGGTGAAGCCCCCAAATGTATAAACTGTACGCGCGACAGGTTGGATGACACTGCACATGGAGCATTTAGCTCGGAGTGCAGAGTCAGAAACAAGTGGGACGCTATAGCTAGGGCTCGAGTGTCCTATGAGCCACTTGGAAATGCTGCTCCGACACGGATGACCGATGAACAATCCTCCCTTGTTAGTTCTACTCCTGTATTCCTTGTCAGGGATCCGGTAATATCGACACGGTCTGAGTGCACTTACAATTGTATTAGACCTAAGCGGTTACAGAGCCAAGTATAAAATAATAAATGTAATAAATGTATTAAAAGGCTATAATAATGTAAACATCCACTCTATAGAAAGAATAAGCCGAAAATTGTTAAAAAGAAATTATAATAGACCTAAGTGGTTACAGAGATAAGTATATAATAATAAATGTAATAAAGGTATTAAAAGGTTCTAACAATGTATAGAAAGAATAATCCGAAAATTGTTCCTTTGGCTTGTTTGTTTTCTGGCTGGTTCGTTTCATATCTTGTTCTTGCTACTGGTGGTTTGCATTCTTTGCTTGTTTTCCTCTGTTTTCTTTCGGAAACAGGAGGAGGGGGGATGGGGGTGTGGGTTGCTGGCGGTGGAGGGGGTGGGGTGGACTGGTTGGGGGACGTATGGGCTAGGGGAAAATAGGACATGTAATAAATAACTAAAAATAATAATACCTATAAGAGAAATTAAGGAAGTAGATATAATAAATAAAAAAAAAAAAGAAATAGCAAATGTAATAAATTGTAATAGACATAAGTGTTTACAGAGTTTACAGAGTTAAGTATAAATTAATTAATGTAATAAAGTATCAAAAGGTTCTAACAATGTAAACATCCATTTCATAGAAAGAATAATAAAGAATGAATGAAAATGAACAAATGGAATTGTACTACGAATTTAAGAAAAAGTGTTAATGTAATTAATAAAGAAATGAAATAGTTAATAGAATAGAATAAGGATAAAAATCTTCTCTTAAGAAGACTTTTTGTAAGATAATTAAATGAAATAAACACGAAATAAATAAATAAAGAACCCTAATCCCGTGAAGCAAAATAAAATAAGTTAACAGAGCGTAAGAGGGAATAGAGATGTATGCCTGACAAATAGTATAAAAGAAGGTCTGTCTCCACCATGAGACAGGGGGTAAAAGAAAAAAATAAATAAACAGGGAATAAAATAAAATGGTACCTGAAAGGAGTCACCTAATAACCATATATATATATATAGATAAGTAATATATGAATATACTAAGTAGTGACCTAATGACAAATTTTGAAAAGGTGACAAACATAAGAGGACAAATGAGGCATCGACAGAGGAGGCAAATTAATATTAATTACTTGTAATTATAAGCGCTGCCCAGTGGCAAACTATTGGCACATTAGTTATCAGTGATCTGAAGTTGCGCGCTATACCGCTCGCCGGAACTTCATAGTATACCATTTTCGTGTCACTATGATAAAAATTCACTCTCATCATTTTTTCATAACGCCCCAAAAGAAGTATAACTTCAAAAATGAAATTAATTATATATGCAATGCCGACCAGCCGCGACGTAAACGTGAAAGGAGATACGTCTTTCGTATCTTTCGACAAACAGAGCTCGAATCAATGAGTTAATCATTTTGAAGATTAGTACCACTACCCATTTCTTCAACAAATCAGGTGTTCTACCTTACATTGCAGAAATTTTATGTCGTTCTATGTGATCCAATCTAGCTTCTAGATCCAATGACCTAGCTTGCTTTTATTAAGCATACAGCATTAAATTTAGTATGCTAAGTTTGATTGGAAATATGTCTATATGTTTATATGTCTAGTTGGAAATATAGAATTTTTCCTGTTTCTTTTATTACGGCTGATCGATCATAAATGAATGTTTTTTGTTCGATGTGATGTTTTTGCATTTATACTTTTGAAATTGCTGCTCGTGAAATGAATAGAATTTACATTATTTATAAAAACAATAAAAGTTAACAGGCAGGTCACTACAAGTTCAAATGACTCCCGTAACAGCAGCGCTCGTTTTCAGGATTCCCCACGGGAGCGGTAAACTATTAAAATGTGATTACTCAGCGGGCCGCGCGGCCGTCGTTCTTGTTAAAAGAAGTTGCAGCCCCGGAAAATTACTTTGGGAAATGCGTAAGAAGTGATATTTAGCCGAGTGGGAAAAAAATTTCAATTATGGGAGGGGACAAGTGGCATTGTTTAATATACAAAAAGTAATGTGTTTTGTGTTCGTGTTTTTATTAAAATGTGTTTGAATGAAACAAAATTGTTTGTATAGCGTCAACATGAATTTCACGCCACAAAATTCTATGATTTTCTATGACTTTCGTTGCCATTTCAGCCAACAAAAAAGTTATAACAGTCTTTGGTTAACCTTTCATGAAGAAACTCCATCTTTTAACAAATTTGTAACTGATCAAAACCAGTTATAAATCTGATAAGATGACTTTCGATGCCATTTAAACCAACAAGAAAGTTATAACATATTTCCGATGGCCTTTCATGATGAAGCTCCATTCCTTGCCACCTATTTGTGATCGGTTTAATAATTTCAAACGTGGTCGCACTGATCTGACTGACGATCTGCGTGAGGGATGTCCTTCTACGGCAACGAACGAAGACGTCGTAGACAACATCAGTGCTGTGCAACTTCGGTTAACCGAAGCTCAAACAACTCCGTCGTTTTAATTGGTGCCGCGAAATAATGCAAAGATTTACCAGTGGTGACTCAAATGTTGTATACGATGTAGTCACAGATGACGAAACCTGGATTTACTATTACGATTCCGAAACCAAAAGAAAGTCTGCTCAGTGGGTGTTTTCTTTTGGGGAGTTGCCTACTAAAGTAAAACGAGGTTGAAGCTTCGGAAAAAAGAGGGCGGCCTCTTTCTTCGAAATGACAGATCATTATACAACAATTGTTTTAGGAGAAGAAAAAAATAGTCACTGCAGACTGGTACACTAACAATTATTTGCCTTTTGATTTGGGTAAATTTAGCGAAAAACGACCTCGAAGTAGAATTCTCCTTCATCATGACAATACCTCACCAAGTACCGCCAGGCATACAACTAACTATTTGAGTACATTAAGTATCTAGATACTGATTCACCGGCTTTACAACTCTGACCTCGCATCATGCGACTTCTGTTTATTTCCTAAAATAAAATAAAAACTTCGAGGAAAGTGGTTTACGAAAGTTGAGGAAGCAGTGGCTGCACATGAAAAGGCCGTCCGAGCGGCCCCATCGAATGCAGCGACGTATTGATCTCAACGGACACCATTGAAAAAGAACAGTAACAAAAATAACTTTCTAGTTTGTTCAGTTTTGATTTTCTAAGGACTTTCAGATTGATCTATGTACATTTTAATCTCGCGACAAAGCGATGTAATTAAATCTTAAAACATTTTTGGTGTGCCTCCCTTACACAAAAAGTGGGGATGGTTTTTCCTCTCGTCTATCGCATACTAAGGGGTATCAATGAATAACTCAATTAAAAACATTATAGGTATGTGAAAACCATTTTTAGATTTATGTGCTTGTTTACGAAATATTAATTTTTGTTACAGTTGTTATACCCTTCCCCCCCACACCACCAGATAAATGGTTATTCTAGAATATATGAAAAATGTATGGCAACAGACTACAAAAACAACTAATTACTTGTTTTTGTAGTTGGTTCCAGCTAAAGCAGGGCAAAAGAGCATATAACCTTTTGAGGTCTATATTGTCAAATGGTGAACTCCGTAAATGCTAATTTTTCTCTATATAATTATATAGTTACACTCTCACACAACTACAGATAGTTCCACATTTTGGCCACCGCAGGTTCATGAAGTCTTACGTTTTATGTTGACATAATTGTATCTTTCGTTCGAATTATGTCGAACGGAGACAAGTGACCAGTGCTATTATTGTTATAAAAATATGACATTAAAGTTTGTGTTGCGAAAATCGACAAAATAATAAGAGGAACAACTAAAGATAGTGCCACAATGTACACATTTTGTCGATTATAGTGAACACATCTTAGCAATAGTAATTATCGGAATTCCCATTGTAAAAAGGATATCATCATATACGTTGGATTTTATCATGTATCTTTTCGCAAATATTTATAATCTCCTCACCTTATAAAACAATTTTCGTAAAGAAACCATAGTCATTAAAGTAGCCATTTCTGAGAAAAATAGCTTAGAACATTTACGTAGAAATGTCGTACTGACCGCTTTAGAACAGCTGACGCGTAGGTATTGTGCCGCAGCACGCCCCGCGGGCGGCCACTCGAGCGTACCAGGCGCTTGCAGTCTGGTCGAGCATTTATTAGGTTGTGTCTGTATTATTTTATACCATTTATAAATATATTTTCAATGATATGTTTTTGATACAGTTGCTTTGACAAAGTTGTTCTAAAAAAGAAGGAGATTAAGAATATTTGCAAAAGTATGCATGGGGAAACTCCACCTGTATATGCCTTATTTTAGAAACGGCTCTAAGAATTTGAAAGGGAATTTATACTTGGATACAAATAGATATTTCAAATTTTCCTGTGTAAGTGTCTTCCCTAGAAAATCAATTAAAGCATTTCTTTATTTACCGCCATTTCATATCATTTTTCGATAATCACATTGTTGCTAAGTTATCGGTTCTCAACAACAAATGGTACTACATACAGATGGGACTATTTAAATAAAATACTGAAGTAAATTTTGTGACATAACAGATGGCACTATTTAAATAAAACACTGAGACAAATTTTACGATCTAACAGATGGCACTATTTAAATATAACTCTGAAATAAATTTTGTTTTATTACAGAAAACTGAGATAAAATTACTACTTATTAAATGGCAATGGTTAAATAAGGTAAAGAAATGTGGCAAGTGAGAATTCAGCAATACACAATATATTCAGCAATTTTTCTCTACAATCTGGAATCATACATCCTTTTTTACCAAAAACAAATTTCGGTAAGGTTTAAAAAATGTGATACATTTTCAACGCAGGGAATTCTTTACACGCGAGTTTAACCCTCATTTTAATGTAGTATAGGAATTTATTACTACCATAAAATGAAAATAGCTTACAAATAATAAAGTAACGAATGTTTTTTTTATGAAATTTACTTATTTGGCTTACCGTAATGCCAAATATCTAATTTATCGCTCAAACGCTGCTAGAAAATATGTCTGTTACAAACAGGCAAAAGTAAAATGCAGTAAAATCGTTCTCTTTACTAACTATTAGACAAAAAAGTTCCCACTAAGTAATTACTGTATATTGAATTTCCAGTTGTCCTTATTTACGAAGATTTATACCATGATAGATGAAACTGTTTCAGAAAACCGGCCAAAAACATATCGGAACATGCTCATTGAAGGATACCGAAGCCATTACTACAAAGCAAAGGTTCCAACCTTTTATGGACTAAGGCCCCTTTACAAGTGAAACAAAATTGCAACTCCCCCCTTTATGTAATAAAGTTAATTATACCAATTTTATATGCCTGTCTATTATCTATTAATAATCACAAATTAAAAATTAAATATCTCTCTCTTTCTGTAATCGTGCTACTCGTGACTGAGGGTCATGATTATTAATTATTTAAAAATCCTAAAACATGTTATAATAAAAACATTTAATTCAGACAAATACCCATACAAAGTATTATAAACGAAATTACAACTTAACCAACAAATGCAAGACAATACACAAACTAGAGCATCCCGTACTGGGGCACTGCACAAAGGCAAGAGAAGACGATTAATCAAAATTGATAAAAAAATATAATAAAGAACAATATTCAATAAGAAACATAAACATCAATGGGACGGTTGAGGCTGGTGGAGTTTTAACAATCCGTTAATGTATAGTTTCAATTTAGTTAACGACAGTCGCAAATCACCTCGCTCAGTGACCTGCAGTCTATTCCTTTTCTTAGACAATAAATTAGCTGCTGGACTAAACCCACGCTCAACCAAATATGATGAAGAAAACGTGATTAAAAATTTCCGTACTGTTTCCCACAATCCAGGGTGGAGAGATGATATTGATTTTTGGAGCCAGAACTCTTGTTATCCATTCCTGAATTTTATTTTTAGTTTTTCATTAGTCTAAAAATTCTTCTTTTAAATTTGATGATTCTGCTGTATCTGCCTTTGTGAAAGGGTCTAAAACCCAGCTTGGTATATTCATATTTAAAATATCCTGGAATCGCTCTGTTAAATCGGCATGAAGAGCGTTCAGGTGTTGGCAGTAACTAAGTAAATCTCCTGTTTTACCGATAATGCTGATAATATTGGAAAATGATTGTATTCACATCTTCCTAGATTTCGTTTAAATAGAAGAAGTTTTCCCACAAAAGCAGCTATAACGTTTATTGTTTTTACCACATTCAACCCATCAACTCGCTATTGTAAGTTAACGTAATTAAATATTTTAAAAAGGTCTGTCAAATAACCGATGTCATTTTTGGACGCAATCAATTTTCCACTCAGTTCATTGTCTCCGTTTTTAAGGAAGTGTCGTACTTAGTTAAATATATTGAAAAAGCGATTCAGACAAACGCCTTTCGAGAACCATCGTACTTTTGTGTGCAACACCAAAGGACAGTCTTCATATAGTCTATAGTTTTCATCATGTTCACTACAAAGTTGCCCAAATAATCTGTCATTTGATGAATTGCTTCTTAACTTGTTGACTCCTGAATGGAGCGACGCATGCAGATGTTCATTCATATTTTATGCAACCGAGTGCTGACGATGAGTAACACAATGTACAGCGAATACATTTAGTACTACTTATTTTAAATACGCAATCAAACCCTTATGACGCCCCGTCATTGCTGGATCACTAACTGCAGCAACTGACAAAATGTTTTGAATAGGAATTTATTTCTGTTGGGAAAAAAAACGTTCCTAATATTACATATAGATTCTCTCTTTGTATCAGTTTCCAAATTTTTTGCAAATAATGACTCTTGAAAAATTTTTAGTTCTTTTGTGAATCGGATGTAAGCCAAGAATAGTGCTTATTTATTTGGTAAAGTTGATTCATCGAATTGAATGGAAAATTTGGAAGTATTTAAGTTATCACACAACAGCAGTGCAACGTATTTAGCCATTTCATCGATTCTTCTTTGCACTGTATATTACTCAAAGGAATTTTCTTGATGATATGTGACGGCGTCTTATAATAAAGAACAGTTTCAATTGTCTTTTTTGTAAAAGAACTGTTGAAATTTGTGCCACACGTTGATATTAGCTGAAAAATTATTTTTTTTCAGCTTCTGTTACATGTAAAGGGTAACCCCTAGAAATATTTATTTTCGTTATGTAACTATAAACTAAGTAACGCGTTATACAAAACACATGTACTGTAAATTTCAACAATATACGTCTTGTAGCTTTTGAGTAAAATGTTTGTGACATACGGACAGACCGACGGACGGACGAAAGGATGGATGGACATGACGAAATTGTAAGGGTTCTCTTTTTTCTATTTTCGGTTTGCAAAAAGTTGGCAAGTTTCTGTTGTGTTTTTGGAACCCAAAAACACGACAGAGTGCTTTGGTGAAAAACACTGATCTGTTCCAACGATTGCAAATACGAAACCTCTTTATGGGCATATTGGTGAAATTCAAATATTCGAATAAAAAAATCTAAGACAAATTTAAGCAATACGACTTCATAAATTTGTAAAACATCTTTTCCACAATAAATTGTCAAAATTTGGTTTTGCAATAATTTATCACAGAGTACGTATTATTGCCAACCGCGACACTTGTTATATGCATTTTGCATCGTGTAGGCTCCTTAAATTATTAATACTTCACCTAATTATCTAAATCGAAATAGACAAATATCACATCTATTTCAATTCATCCTAATCATATTCAATAACATAGGTAACTCATAGTATCAAGAATAAATTGTTACTAAATCAAGATATGAACATCATAAAACAATACGTGTAGTGAAATATACAGGCTGGCGCTATAGAACGTGCATATAAAAAAATATATTAAGAAATATATACTAAAGGTATAGTTAAAATAAAACCAAGGCATTCTAAAGTAATATAAATGAAGTTTATTTTTTAAAATAACATCATCTAATTGATGACCCTCTCTAGGACGGCACTCCTCTAACCGCAAACGGAAATTATTGAAAACTTTCTTCAGTAATGCCGGTTGAGTTGCTGCATTTCTCCAAGAATATTCTCCTCGAGCTGACTGATGTTCCTCGGATTATTGCTGTAGACTTTATGTTTGAGGTATCCCCACAAAAAAAAGTCAAAAGGCGTTATGTCTGGACTACGTGGGGGCCATAGGATATCACCTCTTTTCGAAATCACTTTTCCAGGAAACATCTGTTTCACAACCGCCATGGAGTCATTTGATGTGTGACTGGTAGCTCCGTCTTGCTGAAACCAAGTCCTAGAATTCACTATTCTTGAATTTTCAATTTCTGGAGCCAAAAAACCTTCCAACATCGTAACATAGCGTTCGATATTTACAGTGACGTTTTGCCCTCGCGCATTTTCGAAGAAAATTGGACCAATTATTCCTCTGCTAGAGATTGCTGCCCATACTATCACTTTAGGACTATGCAGCGGTTTTTGGTGTTTGAGATTCTCACTGTGCCAGTAACGTTCTCATATCAATGGCACACTGTCTCAGTGTGCCATTGATATGAAAATGGGCTTCATCAGAAAAAAGGATATTGTTAAAATTGGAAAACCGATTAAGTATTTCATTAGCAAATGTGAGCCGTGCTATGAAGTCAGACTCTTTCAATTCTTGTGTTAATTGCAGCTTATATGGATGAAGTTTAAGAACCAAGTTTAAAATTCGTTGCAAACTTCGTCGCGATAACTGTAAGACAGACGATCTCTTGTGAGTAGAAATCTGTGGATCTCCGTGTACCGACTGCATAACTCTCTCAATGTTGTCTTCGGTTCTCGATGTTCTGGGACGACCTTTTGCTTGTGCTTTAAATGTTGAACCGATCTCGTTAAAATGCTTTACTCATATTTTAATTAAATTAGTACTCGGAGCTTCACTAATTCGCCGTATTCCAAATTTCAGTACAATATAGTCGCCTAGTAACAACGTATGAACGCGAGTTCTCGTAAAATGCGCGCACGCAAAATGCGCGATGCTTCCTGTTGAAGTGACTCATACTGACTGAATCTCCATGAGCCCGCCTACCCAACGATGTACGTTCCCCGCCGCCTGCGCGCTTTTTACCCTCCCAAAATAGATGCACATTCTATAGCGCCACCCTCTATATCAATTTAAAATAAAATCTCAATTTTAATATTTTCTCACATCCAAATCAGGGTCAATAAAAGAAAGGAATAATACTAAAAAAAGGACAAAGAACGAATGTACGTTTTATATGAAAGACTTCACACTACGTCTTATAACATAAGACGACACATGCTCATGAAAATTTATGTGACCAGAAATTCGTCGTTCTTACAATGATATTTTTATTTAATTTTTCTTATACGCCTATGTACATAGAACACGCGTCCATTCCGTTATGGCTAGTCTATCCGTCCCTTGGTTCGCGAGAGGAGCGCCCCGTCCCCACTGCGACGCGACTCCCATCTACTGTGCTCTGCTCGGTCATAAAGTTATAGGCTACAAGTACTTTTTTGGTAGCAGCATAAGTTTAACAAATAATACTTTGTTGGTAAGCATGCTAAATATTCAGCTCAGCATTGTTGTGAATGCCACTTATGTATTGTACATTTCTAAAATGGTCATAAAACAGGCAGTTTCTCTTGTCGGTGATAAGGTTTCGGAAGTATATTTTATTTTCAGAGCATCCATTCAAAGTCGCCGCAAAGTTATAGGAAGTGGTCGGATGTATTTATTTTTGTCAATTTTTGATAACTAAAACATAACACCGAAAAAAGCATATGCTTCAGTAAATAGACTCAAAAGCGGACTTTTAAATAAAAATAATGACTAAGTTACACACAGCCACGCTACCAAGAAAAAAAAAACTTATTATAAAATAGAATTAAAAATTTGGTTGCCTGTAAAGTCGGTATACGGGCGAAAGTTTTACGTGACAACGACTTTGAATGGTAAAATCATTTTAATGTGAATATTCATTCGTATAGTAGGAAGAAGGATGAAATAATAGTAACAATTTAAAACATTTATTTATACAAAGAATTATATTTAAAACATTAATTTATACAAAGAATCTCGCACTGAATTTCATATTAACAAAATTTTATTTTTACCTTTAACATACATATTTATATACATATATACAATAACTTGCAATACATTTGCAAGCTATGCACTAATTCTCTAGTGCGCGCAGACCGATCATAGTTGAGTGGGAGAGAGACGCAAGGCACGGCGGGCCTCTCTCTCGTTCGGTGACTCATCGTTACGTTACCGAGCGTTACACTTTTTCAAAGTGACTCCCAGCCGCAACCTAATTTAAGACGTTGTCACGTCAAAAAATATATTTAAAATGACATGTAATATGTGAACCACAAACATTTGGATAATAACAATTTTTATCTTTTGGTAGGAAATCATCCTCTGTAACCCCTACTTTAAAATTATCTGAGGATAATGGGACTGCTTACATATATATATATATAGTGTCATTTATATGTTAATCTTTTACAAAAAATAAAATTTAATGTATTATTGCAAATATGAATAAAATTCAATGCATTATATAGACGTGATATAGACCGGCGGACGACTGCCGGGTTCAGCATGCTACCTCAATTAAAGGCACGTGTGTCGGATATAAAATAACAATAATTCAGAAATGTATTGTTCTCCCAATACTCTCGATCTGTCCCACAAAGGTGTAGAAAAAGTTCATTCTGCCAGTTTTATAAAATATTCATAAAACGAGGTGTGTGAATAATTCACACGGTTTAACAAAATATGTATTAGTTTATTTTTCGTTATTATCTAAGCGAATTTCATTTACAAAATAACGTTGATTATTGATATTTTTGAAGTATTAAGGATGACGTGGCATACCGCAACAATCAAGTTGGAACAATTATTTCTGTGACAAGTTGATTTGTATATATAGATAATTTAAAGTTACAAAAAAAGTTTGAAGATGACCAACTTTTATAGCGTTACTGTCGTTCCTACGAGTGGTTGAAAACGATCTTCATGATTTTATTATAGGCTATACTTTTACAATACTCACATACAGACTAAGTAATTAGAATGACTTTCAAGGGAAAATATTAAGCCGGGAAAAGGTTTTTCGTATTTTATAAGTAAAAGTTACAGTAAAATCTTTTTAATTGTCCTGTTTATAACTGGTTAGTTTTAATACCATTAAACAGATAATATTTTAAAAAAGTAAAAATAAAAACAGTGTCTCACCATTTTTCTATTGCTTTTCCGTTTACCAAAATGAATAAATCTAACGTAGAAATTCGGTACATTTTGACGTTTTATTATAAAAAAAAAAAAAGAGAAATGTGCCACGAAAAAATTTGTAACGTTTATGAACCTAATGCAGTGCCGGTAAAAGTAGCACAAAATTGGCTCTAGCGTTTTCAGTCCAGTAATTTTGATGTGAAAAATAAACCTCGCTCTGATCGACCTGGCACAGATAAAGTCGATGCCATTTTGGAAAAAGTAAAGTAAGATCGACAAATTAGCTCTTAAGACATAGTTGAAAAGTTGAAAATCAACCGCAAAACAGTTTTGAGCCATTCGAAAAAAGCTAGATATACAAAAAGGCTCGATACTTGGGTCCCACAGAAGCTCATTGAACGAAATCGAATTAACCGTGTACTCATGTGCGATTCGCTATTGAAACATAAACCGTTTTTGAGAAGATTGATGATGATTGGTGATGAGAAATGGATTACCTACGACAAGAACGTACGACAAAGATCATGGTTAAAAGGCAAGCAAGTTCCACAGACTATAGCGAAATCCGTATTAACTCGCTATAAATTGATGCTGTGTATGGTGGTATCGAAAGAGCATTATTAATTATGTACTTTACCGCCGAGTAAAACCATCAATTCGATCTCTACCTGATGAGACTCGAAGAAGAAGTAGAGAAAAAACGACTGGAGTTGATCAACAGAAAAAGTGTGGTTTTTCACGAGGATAATGCCAGACCACACACATCTTTAACCACTCACCAAATACTGAGAAAGTCTGGTTAGAAAAAGTTGATGCATTCACCATATAGCCTTGATCTTGCCACCTCAGATTTTCACCTGTTTTGATCTCTTCAAATTTCTTTAGGTAGTATTAGGTTACCATCAAGAGAGGATTGCCAAAACTATTTGTTGCAGTTTTTTGATTAGAAGTCCCGAAATTTCTATAGTAATGAGATTATGTCACTACCTACAAAATGACAACAATTGTTGAACAAAATGGCAAGTATATATTATAATTAAATTAAAATAAAATATAATGAAAAACTATATTGAATTTGTATATAAAATGCAAAGAATTTTCCCCAATTTATAGTATTTGTTTTTCACACCTAAATTTTAATGTTTCAATTAAGTAAAAGAAATAATAGTATACATATTTAAATGTTAATCTACGGCACTGTGGTTAATGAATTAAAAAAAAATGGAGAAACTTCAAATAAACCTTACAGATAAAATGATCTGTAGATAGCATGTCTTAAAAACATAATTATCAATAAAACGAAATAGCGAGAAAAACGATAAGAGGGAATGTGGGGAATTCTTTTTTTACGATGAGGAAAGAACACTGTCCCTCGCGGGACACCACGTCCCCGACCGAGTAACTCGATAATAAAAGAGGTCGCTCCATCGTTATAATTTGGAACTGGGAGCGTCACGTTAAATCTCATAAGTAGAAAATTGCTGGAAATTTAACATAACTGTGATTTAATAAAAAAAATTAATACCCTAACTCACTGAATAAGTAAGTGTGTTAAGTGCGGCGTTTTGCCATTTTTGCAATAATCTTGTGTAGAGGTATCAAGTCGAATCAAAATAAAATAGAATGTTCAACGTACCTGCCATATGTTCTGAGGTATGAGAGGACTTAGTAAAAAAAATCGCCTTTTATTTCAATACTATCTTTTTCATTAACAAAAATAGATTTACAATAGTCGACCGTCTACCCTCATAAACTTGCAACCCGCTGCTATGGTTTTTGACATTTACATAGACAAATCTAATAATTAGTTAAATCTTGTAAAATTCATAAAAATATGATGTGGTACATCAAGTCAACGATATCGAATATTAATAGTTTATATTAAGTTACGGTATTGCAAAAGCGATTAGCATTCATGCAAATTGGACAGAAAAACAAATTATTATTGTCTATTCCCAACTACAAAACTAAACATGAGTAATATTTGTAACGAAAAAATATGATTATTCGAATTTTAACGTTATAATATGGATACAGGGGTTTTATATATTTAAATTAAAAATGTTAATATTCAATCTTTATAATAATACCATTGACACTTAGTTTTATATATTATTTATTATCTTGGCATTTTTTCTCTACTAGCGAGTATCTCAAAAGCCTACTGAACGATTTGACAAGCGCTCTATGTTCCAACGGTAGTAGAATGTCCTAAAATCAGTTTTAATAAATATCTAAGTCCGTCTAACATTCGGGGGCATGATTTCAATGCTCGACGAACGACAACCGCCAACGCGGCAGAGATAACCGACAACACTATTTCGATTGTATAGCATACCCATATATTCTTCGATCAATAAAAGTAAACATTATTTCACTATTGTTAATGATTGGACAACGAAGGGAATTTACAAAATTGGAAGAATACGAACTTTAATCGATCGAAAACACGATGACTGATCGTTAAAGAAAACGAGAATACGAAAAGTGTATTCTGACATGATATAAAGCTCAAGTAGCATAATTTGAACACGGGGTGTGACAAGTAAAAGAGTTTACAGCCAGAGTGCATTTCATGATAACTCCAATAAGTCCACACACGGCAATACTTTGTTTTAAGACAGTGAAAGCGTCCATCCGGCATTCACGTGTGGCATTTTTTGTGGTGTTTTCATTTTATTTCTAGCGTTCCTTGTTATGTTTATGTCCTGTAATATCTGTGTTTCTATTATTGTTCTTCTACTTTTTTTCTCCGGGCTGTACTTTGGGATCATATTAATTTTATTTTTATAATCTATTACCGTTTATTTTCTGTGATTGAGGCTACAAGTTCAAGATGTACGACCCGCCCAATGATACGGGCCAGCCTCTTACAAACGTACTGCCTCCCTTAATGTCCCCTCGTTCACTCGACTTGTTTATCACTGTTTCCGATATTATGACTATATCTTGCTTTAAAGGTGAAATAAACACAAAGAAAGTTATCGAAAATCATGCTCGTAAAGAGAGACATCAGACAATCTCCAAACTAAATATAACAGACAGTTTTCAACCTCTTTGTGTAAACAATGTTCCATCTCTCCCTCACCTCTTCAACGTCACTCTTAATCAATTTTCATCCGCAACTCGTTCCCTTACGACTAGCTCTCTATCCAAAAGCATAGATCATCTGGATTATAATAATAATGACAGTCGTCCATTTGTCGTTCATTGCCAAAGGATTGAAGTTTCTCCTTCTGCTGGCAGTATGACACATCCGTTGTCTTTTAGGAAGATTCTGCAATATGCCAATGTTGAAGATATTGTCAATGGTAGCGTGAAGAGGATCGGGAGGAATTGCATTGCCCTCTCTTTCCATAATCCCACTGCTGCTCCCTTGCACTAAGAAGGCCTAAGCGCTTTAAGTCTATCATTCAATGTAACTCATCTTGGCCTAGTACGACGTGTCCCATCTGACTGATCCCCAGAAGAGATTCTCGGTTGCATTATGATTACGGACAGCTTTTAAAGGTACGATGTCTTAACTATACGACAATGGTGGATAGTTCTACTGTCTTAAAACTATCCCAATACCTTTGATGGATAGGTATTGCCGCAGAAGTTGTTTCTCTGTTACAATGCTCTGTCGGTCAATCATTTACCCGACGATCCAGTGCTCCTACTGCTGCCAATATGGGCACACTAAAGATCAATATAGATTATATCCTAGATTTTTTAAATGTGGTAATGCATAATTAGTCGATTCTTACACTCTAGAGGAGGATAAAGTATCCAGTCTTCACTGTTCGGGCCGACATACTGCTACTAGCAAATTCTGCCTGAGTTAGATAGACAGACACATATCAAGATTTCTATGGCTGAAGAATCTTTTACTTAGTCTGGGGCTTCAAAAAAACACCCCCCTATTAGTAAATAATATGTGAACGCTTGTTGCCTACACCATTTCTAAACCTAGTGCTCAAAAATCTCCGCTTTCTAGCCCTTCATCCTCTAATAGAAAAACCATCTTCTTGAAGACTCTAGGCCTAATAAAATATGTAATAAGACTTCTCATCAGAATATTATTTTCAGTAGATTTTGTCCTAGTCCCAATGGCTACGCTCTTTCAAACTCAGCCCCTGTTGAGAGTAATCTCAACAAATTCCGTAATTGACCTTTTATTTTCTCTATTGAAACTTCTTTCTGCCCCAAACACCCGACCGTCCAAGATTGCCAGTTTATTACTCTTTAATTTATCTACCATAAATAGCTCGCCCAACAGTAGACATTCAATGAAATAACCAAAGTGTAAAGAGAGCTAAGTCCAACCTTATCCTCCTTCTACAAAAATACTCTCCCACAGTTGCTGTCGTGTCTGAGACATGGTTGAGATCGGACAATCACTTTAGAGTGCCTGGTTTCGTCTGCTTTAAAGACTTAGAATTTGATGGATATGGCAGCGCTCCTGTGCTCATAAAAAATCATATCCCCTTTTCTCCGCTTGGTACCCCTAGCCACGGAGATGGTCTCCGGACAGTATCCGTGAGACTTAAGGGTTCTACCTTCCTGTCCCTATACATTATTTCACCAGCCCTTTTAATCCTAAGTAAGTTAGAAGCTATGCTCTCCATCCTTGTGAGACTTTATGTCGTGCTTGGTGACTTCAACTGCCATCATACCCTTTGAGGTTATGGTGATGTTGATCCCACTGGCAGGACTTCGGATGTCATAATGGACAAATTCGATCTTTGCATCCGCCTTCGAAGCTCAGTGCATTGGATCTGTCTCTCTGCTCTTCTGACCTAGCCTTGCTAGGTTCTAGTAAATTCTACAGGACTCTTATGGTAGTGATCATTATTAAACTTCCCTAAAAAAATGTTACCCTATTAAAATAAAAATTGGAGGATGCTGAATAGAGTGGTTACAGGAATCAGTTCAACCATGGGATTGCTAACTGCCTAAGCTAAAGAGCTTGAGAGGTCTCAAGCAAAGCCTTGAGACCCCTTTCCTGTGCCGATGCTTTGTCCCAAATCATGTTATCGAAGGCCGATGACGTGTTTGCACTA
This sequence comes from Eumeta japonica, assembly GCA_005406025.1. Taxonomy (NCBI): domain Eukaryota; kingdom Metazoa; phylum Arthropoda; class Insecta; order Lepidoptera; family Psychidae; genus Eumeta; species Eumeta japonica. Next base: position 13,507 of record BGZK01002162.1, on the reverse strand, counting down.
AAGAAACATTCTGTAGTAGGCATTCCATCACCGTCGTGTTGGGACCAAGAACATACACGAGCTGTTGAAGAGAGAAGAGGACCTGAAATTATCCGTATTCTGTGGGAATACGTCCCAAGAAAACTTCATCAACCTTTCTAGGATACGTGCCAAGTCCAGGCGACTTCATGGAAAGAAGTTAAAAGAATGGCCCAGCTTCTGTAAGTTCATTTTATCTGATGTCACAGTCTGGACTCACATTCGTAAATTTCGCTGATCTTTTCGCGGGACAGTTTCCCCGTACCAGAATATTTCAGAGTGAGTCAACGAATTCACAAATAATCTTGGCTTCTCATTTGTTCCCAATTTAAATGAAAAGCCCTATATTTACTCTTTCCGCTCACAGGCGGTCTGAATGCACTGCATCCTTTTCAGTATACGAATTGAAATTAGTTCACTCATTACTGAAAATTCAGCTCCTGGCAATGATGGCATCCCTTATTCTTTTTTTAACTACGAACGCTTCTGAACAAGTACTGTCTAACTACTATTTAATTAATTCTGTTATAATTACAGGCAACATTTCTAACACCTGGGAAATACAGACTATAACTCTCATTCTTAAAAACAGAAAGAATGCCGACGACCCTGCTGTATATCACGCGGTGGCACTATCCTCTGTTTTGTAGTTGAGAACCGATTCTAGTGAATTGCTGAGAATCACGGCCTTCTAGGTGTTAGTGTGGATTTAGAAAGGGTAAGAACACTATAAACAGTCTCAGCTTACTTACTTCAGATATTCGCGTCGTCTAAGGAAAGTCTCTACAACATCTTTTCTTGATATCTCCGTTGCATATGATAATGTGAAGCTTCCGATCCTCAGGGCCAAGGTTCATACGCTGAGGATTCCAATGAGGTTGAGTAACTTTATCTTTAACCTGTTTTCTGAAAGAAGAATACTTCTTCCTATCGGTGGTGAGGTTAGGACTTGACGACTGATATAGAAAGTCCTTCCTAAAGTGTATATAATGAACCCGCTTTCATATAACTTGTATACTCCCGACCTAGAGTTGTCAATATCCCCATATAATATTCTTCAATATGCTGATGACCTACTCTTATAATTGTTTGATACTTCTGTTTTCAATGTGGCCTCGGTACTGTCTGAGTTCTTGCAGTCTTTGGATTTGCAACTTTACACCCTTGGATTGGAGCTGTCCGTTTCTATAAGTAATATGGTTGTATTCTCGACGAGAAGAACGGTTTCCATGTGTGCTTTGTCCTGGGATTGTCAGGATTCCCTGTAAAAAAAATATTATATTTCTTGGCTAATTCCTTAAGTCCAAATTATCGAGAACCGATCGCTTTAGCCACGTCGTCATAAAAGCCAAAAAAAATATCAACATCGTAAGATGACTATCTGGTATATGATGGGGTGCCCACCCCTACTTCTTTAAACCCCTGTACATTGCAATTTTTCGAAGCCACTTGGACTATAGGATATTCTTGTTAGAATCAATCAATTCTATTGCTTTGAAAAAATTAAACATAGTCCAAGCCAGACCTCTACGGATAATCGTGAGTTGTTTGAAATCCTTTCCTATCAACGGACTTCAAATCAAATGTGTAAATCCACCTCTGTCTCTTCACCGTTAGTTTTTATCTGCTTTACGAACCACCCCTTAATAATTCCTTTGCTATCTACACTGTTTAAGTTCTCTGAAGTCGGACGACATTGTAGTTCAAGAAAACTTTAAGCCTTTTTCTTAGCTTCCAAAGACTTCAAAACATGACGCTAACATCTGTTCTATTAAACTTTACCTATATATACCTCAAAATCCATTAACAGTGGAAATAAGAAAAAAACATCGAGCAATGTCATGAGGTTTACAAAATGCATTGGACTGGGTTCCCGGCCAATCGGATTTTACAGGAAACGAAGATGTGGAACTCGTAGCGAAGGATGCAACCTTCTGGTGGGATAAAATCCTCACTGTATCTGTGCTTATAGCAATTGTAATAAGCATAGTTACAGCTATTTTGTATCCGATAACTCTCAAAGAAGAATTCCCTCGATTACCTTATGGATCCCATCAACAGATTTTGAAAAAATTGGGTGCCAATCTAGAAGTATATCCTTTCAAATAAAAAATATGTAATCAGTTTAATAATTCCAAAGTTCTGAAGTAACAAACATTTAAAAAATACAACCAAATTGTGGACCTCTTTCTTTTTTAGAATCCAATTAAAAAGTGATATTAATTACCGCTGAACTATCTAAAGTTACAATCCCACAAAATGAAATCGATTAATAACAGCGTCACATTGAAAACATGTAGATTCGAAATAGGATGGCGAGTTTTACTGTATTGATAAGAGTCTTTCGCGAGTTTTAATAAAAGTGTATTAAAAACATGGAAAATCTAGCACACCACGTTAAAGTTTTATCTTAAACATGCATGAAACATCCCCGTAATCCACAATCTTGGAAACGTGAACAGGAGATACGTTAGTTAATTTCTAACTTGTACCTGTTAATTTGTATCAATAACATTCACACAAATGTTGAACTACAGGAAAAATTTAAAATCAGACCATGGCGACCAATTTGCATCTTTGAAAATAGAAAGAAAGATAAAAAGAAAGACGTTTATTCATTGCTCAGAGACAAAGTGCAAATATATCAAAGAATACATAACGTGAAACCTAATACTAATACTTATAACATAAGAGACTATCGAACTGAGAATGTCTTCTAAACTATTAAAGGTCACTGTCTCAGCTTTTGCTATACGTTGAGAAAAACCTAGAGCATGGATTTTCAGTCAGTGCCAACATAAACGCAGGAGCGTCACCCCAAGCTTATACATATATTGTCCGCCCGGGAACACAGCATTTTATTAAACAAATTGACCACATATGTAAATAAATAATAGCCTATCCATAAACAGATGTTTGATAATTTCATTATACCTACTATTATAATTGCTATAACAATAAATACCATTACTATAACACTAAAAACTATTACGTATATTACTAAATAAACTAATAATATACTACATAACTAGTAAAATTCTTGTATAAATTAATATATTACATACGATATGTACCGAGTGGAGTGTACAATATTAACGGTAACTTAAGTCTGTTATAACTGTTGTATGCGCCAAGTCGGTGTGTTTGTTTTGTGCATACACTTTAGATTTCCAGTGCCCATTCCTTCCCATACTACCCTCCGCACGTAACTTGGATACCGCCCGCAACTTGTTCGATAACGGTCAAGCGCGCCGGACACACACATCTGCTCCGTGCAAAATAGATGTACCCGCATCTAAATATCCCGAGTTGCTGGTGAGGACCTGTAAGAAGCCGAGACGTTGTTCTACTCCGCGGTCTACAGGTACGTGCAATTTTATTCCTCAGGACGATCTCCTGCATTGTGCTCCAGGATTATTCCGACATAGCCAATTCAAATTGTATGTTGTTCACCGGTGTACTTGGCCACATGTACAGTCCACTCAAATAAATATTATATCCACAACAAAAAAGGGAGTGGTGCATAGCATAATTCCTCCCGCGCCGTCTCGTCCTTGCGAGACAATATTCGCCACTCCAACTGTAACAAATAACCCTTCATTTTCCATTTAAAAGTTTATCTACTGATCGTAACGCGCACAGGCGGAGGTAGATCATTCCAACATTTTGATGCTGCGAAACGCTGCGGTTCGATGCGCTGGTGCGATAACCCTGACCTTATGCTCATACTTGTCAAATGACCAGTTCAATTTGTTGAATAAGTGACTAGGAGTTCCCCCCTAACTACACCAAACAACATCATTGCAATATGTAATTGCCTACCCGCTTGCATTTTCATTATGTTTGTTTTTTTTTAATGTGACATGATACAGGAACGGGGCCGAATCCGGAAACAAAAATGAGCACATGCGTTCTGGAATCGTCGTATTATTCTTTGCGAACGATCACGCATGCAATTCTCACAATGTCACAATAATAAAATTTTGAGAGTATGAGTAATTCGCAAAGACAGACACACATGTTAACCGTCTCTTAACATCGTTTTAAATGTTAATACTTCGTATTCAGATCCACCAAACCTCCGCCGACAACGCGAACTCCATTTTTGGGACGATTTCAAACGTCGCACGAACCAATTCGGTCAGCCTCAAGAGCTCCAGACCAGCAGCACTGCACACCACCTACATCTCCCGGCCGCGTTTTGAGATGGCTTAAAGGTATATGTGTAACTATACCCGTTCCGATGACGTATTTCGGAATTTTTATTCAGGAAAACATAATAACAAGATATCTAGGCATTTCATTTTTTGCACAATTACTACGAGCGCGGAGAACCGTACCCATCGCGGAGCGCAACTTCGGCTATTTTTCTTTCCGACTTTCGTTCGCTTTAATAACGGCGTAATAACGAAGGAGCTCGCAGTGCGATGCAAATAAATCGTAGCCGTAAATAGACCTCCCCGCGCCCCGCGCCCTGAAACAACAACTCGCGTTATTACGAAGACGCTCCAAATTTGGCGGAAACAGGTCGGGCACTTACCTGTTTAGACTAAAAAAATTCAATACGAGTAAAAGCTTTTAGAAACAAGTTTTCTGGAGTTCATTGAAAATTGTTTTCATATATAGCTATATAGCTTGCGATACGCAAATTAAATGGGGTGTTAAATCAATTATTAATACAGATGACGTCATTTCGTTATGTTACGCCTATTCTCAAAATATTCCGCGAATCTTATACCTACTCAACGCGTATATTTATCTTCCATTACTGCTTTATTGATATTGTATTTTTTACGTAAATAAATTAAGCTTTAGATGTATGTATGTACGTTAGGGTGTCCGTTATTTCCAAATTTAGTTTTTGACTTTGCAGCGCCCCTAAAATTTTTAGTTTATGACCTAAAACAAAATATCAGACCCACATAAGCCCTTAATATAGGCATTCAACCGGGCCGTAACGACGGTTCATTTCCCATTTAAATAACATGGGCTTTTTATACTTTTCGCAATTAATTTTTTTTTCCTCAACCAGTTCATACAAAGTTGTGGCAATGAATTATTTTTGTAGAAAATTTAACGTTCTCGAATTCTATAAATAATCGAACTCTAAAAAGAATTAATAGTTTTTTTCGATAAATTCACTTGCTTTAAACTTATTCAACGTTAAATTTCAACTAAAAATATTTTATTAATTTTCTATGTATTTTGACAAAAAACTATCATCATTTACATAAAAATTTATTGTTTATTGGAAAAATATCTGATTTCAATAATAAAATTGAATTAAATTGTGAATTAATTTTATTTAATAAAATATTTTTAGTTGCAATTTGACGTTGAATAACTTTAAAGCAAGTGAATTTATCGAAAAAAATATTAAAATTACTGGTTGAGAAAAAAAATTATTGCAAAAAGTACAAAATCCCATGTTATTTAAACGAAATATGAACCGTCGTCATGGCACGGTTTAATACTAATATTAAGGGCTTATATAGGTCTGATATTTTGCTTTAGGTCATAAACTAAAAGTTTTAGGGGCGCTACAAACTCAAAAACCAAATTGCGAAACAACGGACACCCTAATAATATACGTGTATGTATATAGTATTAAACGTTATTATCATTTTATTCAATATTATAATGTGAAGTTTTGAAGAAAAAAAGTTTTAATATATAACATTATTCATCTAATATCTTTGTTAAATCAATATAAATAAATATGAATGAAAGTGTATACATGCTTTCAGTACTAGGTATAAAAGATACGCTTTACTCTCTTTGCTTTTTGTATATACTCTAAGGTATTTCTACCAAATAACTTTATTTGAGGATCGAGCATTGAGATAAGGAGAAAAGTAAACACGCAGAAAAGCTGAAGGTATATTATATTCAGCAACACCTGAGATACAATAATTCAGGACAGAAGCGCTTTAACACTTAAGTTGACCTCACTTGATTTTTGAACACATCAATTTTGTTTTTGTGACTGATCGCAAAAACAAAACTGATTCCGCCGGCACTCGAATTCCGATATACATATACCCTTCAAGTAGTGTTCTCGAATTTTTTCTAATATAAACAAAGTCATAAATTATTTACAACAAACAAGACAAGGTAAATGTGTCATATCTAATATAAACAAACAAGACTTATTGCAATCTGAAACATTCTAACCAATAAAAATGCATTTAAATTGTTGACAATATATGGAGAAGGCAGAGGGAAGAGGGGTTGTATAAAGATAAGAAACACAGGGCACTATTCTCAAATATTTTATAGGGAAATTAATTTATACATTTAATTATTTAGCTTGAGCGTAGTTCGCAACAACATATTAGCGTTTATTTAATTCATATACTTTATTCTTACGAATATTTACGAATTTGAATGTTCCATGCAAATAACAAATTCCAGTTACACGTAAGAGCTGATACATACCATTTTCTTATTATATTAAATTCACGCCTATTTCCCCGAAGGGTAGGCAGAGACTACAATTTCCATATCGCACAATCGTTGTACATATCTCTTGCTTCTCTAATATCCATCAATAGTTCCATGCAAGCTCGAACGTTTCGTATGCTTAAAATTTGACCCGTTTTTAATGCCACCAATTTGCTCTGCGTTGGATTTTATTGTTGGAGAACTCTTGCCGACCTTTCCGCCAAATACAAACTACTCTGAAGGGTATTACAAACGTTGAAAAGTACATTTCCACGGCTTTTAGGTTTTTTATTTATTTAGGTATTGCATTTATTTGCTAACTCCACAAAAACAATTGGACATAATTTGAGAGAATTCAAATGATAGTAGTTTACACGGTGTAGTAAATAAGGAAGTTTTTGTGATACGGGAAAACGGGATACCATTTCGCTGCATTTTTTTTATTATATACATTTTGAGCAGTACACATATGGTGGTAGAGCCATACTGGGGCCAACTTGCCTGAACCACAAAAATGGGCCGGCTCGACCGATGAAATACAATACTCTCGCAGAATACGAACGCGAAGTAGCAGCATTTGCTATTCCCTTTCGTCCCGTGATCGACGGTCGTTGACAGTTCGACGAGAGGTCCACTTCCCCTCGCCTCCATTCATCAACCCGTTACCCCTCTTTTAGATATCCTATTTCCCCCTAAGACGCCACTAAAACGCACCGATGATTTCTCTGGGGTTGCGAATATTCATGGGCGGCAATGACCTCTCACTGATGATTCACTGCTCGTTTGGCCCTCGATTATGCTATAAGAAAAAATCGAAATCTAGATCGAAACCAAAATCAGATCAATATCAAAAGCAGAGCCAACTCCGGAATCGATAGCTATAGAATAAGAGCGGCATCATGGTTGACAGCGTAATAGATTGATATAAGAAATGAAAGCATTCATTTGATGTTAATGCAAGCGAAGCCGCAGACGAAAGCTAGTTTATCATAAAACCAATCATTATGCATCACCATTTCCGATAAAAATACAATCACCTTCTTCCAATCAATCAGGTTATATGGAACAAATGTAATATTATTATAATGTTTAACCTCAATGGTTGTAAAACAACGTTAAGAAAAAAAAATTAACAAAAAACCAACTTCAAAGAAAAAACTATTCCAAAACAAATTAACATGCACTAAAACGTAAAAAAATAATAGCGTATATTTCTATAACTTAATAATCAACTTACTTTTTCTACTCATCAATATGTAGGTATGATCTATATTTTTAGAGTTCTCCTAAGTAAAATAAAATGAAAAATATTAGACTACTTAAAAGTCAATCAAATATTACGATAATATCGTATAATGTAGTTACAATCATTGTTATTTTAGGAGTCGGTGTCAGCCAAGAAAACGCTACAATATACCTAACAATAGACACCGACTCTACCACCTAATATCTATGGAGCGGCAGCATATGCATGGGACACATTGGAATAATAGTGGTTATTATATGTATGCGGCACAGTGCTATCCGATATTAATTAGCTAATATCAAATTAGGTATGTAGGTGGTAAATGTTCGAATGCACTGAAATTAAGTAGAGCTTCAGTTTGTGCTCAATCATTTTACACACCTTGTCATGTTGTCACCTTTGGACTGGAGCTACTCATTTTCAACTTCTACCTCTAGACCACATCCAACGTTGAGGTCTCGAACAGCCAACGGCGCTATAATATACCTCGACCCGTTAACATTACTAATAAATGTGGCATCTTCGCATGCTTTACCGCATATACTATGCAAAATGCTCTTAATAATTAATCAACCTCTTTCCTGCCACTGAATTCAGTCATCATGGTATTTACGGCAAGTTCTACTTGCTGGTAATACTATCATCACCATCTCGATAATTGGCGGTCCAAAACTGTTTCATGTACAATTTTATGCGAAGTAGGGTAAAAGTTTGGAATGATCTACTATCAACAATACTCCCAACTAACTACAAGGGGATTTTCAAGAAAAGAACCTATCTTTTTTAAAAGGCCAGCAACGCACTAACGACCCCCTTAGAGTTGCGGGTATTCATGAGCGAAGGTGATCATCTACTCCATAGGCGTTCACATACTAGTACTTATGTACTTAAAAATCCTATAAAAAATTTGTAATACACAAATTCAAATTCTAATACAAAATATCTTTATTTCATAGGTTACAAAATAACACTTGAAATACGTCATATTTTTTGCGAATTTACACTTTACCGCTCGTCCGGAAGGCAGTTTTCCCTCAAGAAGAACGAGCAAGAAACTTAAGGGTAGCTCTTTTCTAATTTGCACATACATAGCCAAAACAAATACGAAACCATTAAGAATGAAACAGCCCGGTAAGAAGTCGAGCCGCTTATGCCCATGGATAATTGTCTTCTAAATATTCAGAAAATGTATAATACCCTTTTTAATGAGTGATTGTTTAATAACACTCTTAAATTTATACAGGGGTAAATCTTGTATATCTACAGGAACCTTATTGAATATGCGCACACAGAGCCCTCTAAATGAATTTGTGACTTTACTTAGTCGACTAACATGTGAAATCAGTTCATTTTTGTTTCTGGTATTGAGTTTATGTCGACTAATATTTCTTTCAGACATTGTAAATTTTTTTTACATACAATAAATTTTCATAAACGAATTGATATGCCAGAGTTAAGATTCCAATTTCCTTAAACTTATTTCTAAGAGATACACGAGATCCGAGCTTGTAAATTGCGCGAACGGTCCGCTTCTGCGGCACGAAAATACTATGAATATCCGCGGGTTTCCCCCGAGCAAAATGCCATACGACATCAGATTATGGAAACAGCCAAAATAAACCAATCTAGCAGTTTCGACGTCTGATAAATATCTTATTTTTTTGACTTAATAGGCGGCAGAGGTAAGCCTTTTCGCCAACTTACTTCTGTGAGGACCCCATTGACACCTGTTATCTTAAGTAATTCCCAGGAACACGGTAGCATTAACAAACTCCAATTCTTTGTTACGTACTGGAATAGTTCCGGATTCATGTTTTACATTTGGAAGTGGGAATCTAATCCATATTGTTTTCATTTCATTATGAAGTAAGTTATTTGCATTAAACCATGTCTCTACTTTAGAGATAGCATTGTTCACATCGTCATAAGTAGGCTGTTGCCTTTTAACTTTGAATAACGAGGAAGCATTATCAGCAAACAGTACTATCTCACGAACATCCTTAACAAGGCTAGGTAAATCATTTATGTAGACTAAAAAAAGAAAAGGACCAAAAATTGATCCCTGTAGTAGACCCATGTGGACTATAGATCCAGACGATCTCATGTCATTGACATCAACTCGCTGAACCCTGTAACTCAAATACGACTTCAGAAGGCAGACTTCAGCATCAATTGTTGGGCGACCCCGAGTATAACCGAACTGCTTATTAAACATTTATTAGTATAAAAATGTACAACTGATTTAGGATTAATTTTTCAATATTTTGCTAAGTGACGGTAGTATAGATATGGGTCTAAAGTTATTGGAACTCGATGCACTGCCACCTTTAAATAATGGAATTTTAAAGATAAACGCCACAGGCAGCGCAATGTAATCTTTAATGGAATTTACAATTATAATAGAAAGGCCATAAATGCAAGCAGGCCTCTTCATGTCTAAAGATTTAAATATTTTGACAACCTCTTCAGAACTCACATGTTTAAATTTAAATTCCAAATTAATATTACAAATCCGATAATTTTTCTTCTGTAATGATTCGGCGAGAGCGGGAGATAAGTTAAGAGAACTGGTAGTTAAAACAGGAATGTCAGTAAAGAACGTTTCGAAGGCCTTAGCAACCTTTGTGTCTTCATTCGTAGTTTTATCATCTAACTTAAGTTTAAAGTCAATAATTTGGCCCTTGATTCTTCCAGTCTCGTTCTTTATGACACCCCAAGTCGTTATCATAATATGATTGCCATTTTTTATTTTAAACTAAAAAAATATGTAAATAAATAACTTTGATAACAGAACTTTTGCAAGACTGCTGCAAGGCTAGTGTAGGTATTTCAGTTATATTATAAAATAAGAGATATGTGTTAATACAAGATAAAGGATTACTGAAACGTTAGAGCCCTTTGTCTTAAATTTACACTCCTCCAGCTTTCCACATCGTAATGTTATGGATTTCATTTTCCAATAAAATACCATAACTATGACTCAATTGTCGTGATAGGTGAACTTTTACTTATATACCTACAGGTTTGTACGGAACCCTCGGTGTGTGAGTCCGACTCGCACTTGGCCGATTTTTTTACTTTTTTTCGAAGAACCTCACCACCTCACCGCTGTTCAATGGTTCAGACATTGTATATTCCAATATGATATACAAATAATGGTTTTCGATCCACTCCCAGAAGCTCATTTGAAATTCCATTCCCATCTGGCCACTGTTATATTTCATTATGTTATTTAATTAGAATATATTAATTATCGTTATTACGTGAAACAATAATGTACTGGCATAGCCTCAGCGGGTGCTTCACAACGCACCAACGCCTGCCGAGCGAGGCTAACGAGAAGTGCAGGCAAAATTGTATCACAAATATTTTTCTTTGACGGGATCTGCTGTCGATACACTTGTGAGATCAGACAAATATCAATACTAAATGGTATACAAATGTGGGGTTGTAGAAGGGGGAGTGCGCAACCGCAACTCTCATTTAACAAAAAGCAACAACGGAAGCTGTCACTTCACGTCCGTATTCTGTAAGAATGCCTTGTGCACTTTCGCCGGTGCACAGGGTTCTTTTCATTCTGCAGTCAAATTGACCACAGCACGGCTCACCACTCATATATGGATAAATTTTGTATATCTTAAGGAGACTGTATTGAAAACGCACACACAAATTCCTCTAATGAATTTATAACTTAATTCGTACCATAGTCAACTCACAAGTAAACATAGTTTACTTCTATTTCTAGAATTACGGTTACATAGACCGCTATTTCTATAAGTACTTAAAGTATATTGTACTTCCGATGTGGAATCTTACACGTAATCACGCAACTTTACTCTTTGTGTTATCTGCATTATATACTAAAGTACTAATACTCGTAAGAGATGAATAAAACAAGGTGCTCGCATGCCTCGTGTCAAGTGCGTCATTTATTCATTGATCCGTTCCGATAATAATGATGGCGCAGGTTAACAAAAAATCTGGGTAACGATATTATGTTGAAATTAATTCTATTGAATTCAATAATTCGGTGACTTAATTTTCGCAAAGTAAATAAGTAGAAATCTTGAGCACCCTAATAATTTCGAATACAATACGTACAGGTCGAATGTTGAAATTTACCGAATCACGCACAAAGACCGCCGTAGTGGGATTCTATAAATGTCTAATAAACCGAACTGTTTATTAGACATTTATTTACAAGTATAAAATGTACTAACAACTAGTTTAGGATTGGTTTTTCGAATATTTTACTAAGTGACGGTAGTATAGATATGGGTCTAAAGTTAGTGGGACTTGGTGCACTACCGCCTTTGAGTAATGGAATTGCTTTACATTCTTTCATCAAATTGGAAAACACGCAATCATCTAAACACTTATTAAAGATAAACGCCAAATGCGGCGCATTATAATCTATAATGGAGTTTACAAATATAATGGAAAGACCATGAATGTCAGCAGTCCTCTTCATGGCTAGAGATTTAAATATTTAGATAACCTCTTCAGAACTCGACACGTATAAATGTAAATTCCAAATTTAAATTACAAATCGGACCATTTTTCTATTTTTTGTTTCGTCTCACATGAGTCTTGACTCCATTAAGAGAGGGGATTTAGGTTCCTGATCCTTTTACATATTATATTATCTTATAATTATAAGCATAACAAAAATAATAATCAACAATTATAAAAATAAATAACTTTTGTTAAACAATAATGAAGTGAACTGTAATTTTTTTTCATTTTGTCGGCATCGCCGCTACTCTACTCCCCCCGCCACTAACTTTCTTGACTCCCGTGCCCTTCTCCAGTGCTCACAACTAATTTGGGAGGCGCACACACGTTTCATTTACGAAAAATCTCGCGACGCAACGTGGATGATAAGTTTATTCAGTGCTAGTGGGTATTTAGATATGGTTAGTGTACGAGGGCTGCTATTTATGTATCCGGAACTAGCTACATAGAGAATAATGTTTAAAAAGTAACTACAACAAATGGAAGTCTTGGCTGTAGAATACATTTTGTTTCATATAACTGTCAATTGTTTTACCAATGTGACGTCATTTTGAAAATGCGTGTCTTCATCACATGAATTTAACTCGTGAAAATTTTTATGCGATGATTTATTACGATTTTCCGCGTGGGCTAACTCAATAATAGTGCATCGATCGACTCACTTCGACTTTTGGGAATGAACCACCATCGAAAACCACCGTGTATCACCGGTTTAGAGAATCGTAAAACGGTTAATTCCGAATGGCACACAACTATTTATTTGCCAGAAGTCTATGAAGAAATAAAAAAGAACAATCAACAATGCAGATCATTATTCATCACGACAATACTCGCTGTCACACGTCGGCCGAAACAATTCGGTTTTTGGAAAGTCAAAAGATCGAATTGTCGGTCGTCCGCCGCACGGCCGCGGTTTGGCACCCAACGATTTCTATTTATTCCCAAGCGTGAATAATAAATTACGTGGTCAACGTTTTTCGAGCCGCGAAAATGCCGTTGATGCGTTCAAATTGCACGTTTTGGAGATACCTCAATACAAAAACACCAACTTACGAAAAATAATTTAATAAGTATAAAAAAGGAAACCACAGAACAAAATAAAGATATCATTATATCAGTAATTTACATAACAAATACATCTAATAAATCACATGTTTCTACGTGCGTTAAGGACTACAGACTTTTGGTATGAAAGTGAGGTATTAAATATAGCAGATTGTATATTTTCAACTCGAACTAAAACGGTAAAAAGCAGTAATAGGATACAAAAGAAATAAGATGTTG